>JAFMOC010000094.1:0-15000 GCA_019802505.1 Corydoras sp. C115 | reverse complement strand
CCCATCCAGGGGAGAACGTTTCGGGCGCTGGGCAGATACACTCAGGACAGGGCGCCAATCCATCGCTGGGAACACATTCACTCAAAACAGGCAATTTGTAGAACTCAATTGACTCGATCCATGTTTTTGGACTGTGGGAGGAAACCGGAGAACCCGGAGGAAACCCACGCGGACACGGGGAGAACATGAAAACTCCACCCAGATGGGGATTCGAACTGGGAATCCCTAGTGCTGAGAGGCGAACGTGCCAACCACTAAGCCACCGTTCCGCGACCACTGAAATTGATTAAATGAATGAATTAATGTAAATCATTTCGAATAAAAATAAAAAATATATGGAGTCATCATTCATTCATTCATTATCTCCCGCTTTATCCTCTATTAGGGTCGCGGGGGGTTCCCCATGCCCATCCAGGGGAGAACGTCTCGGGCGCTGGGCAGATAGACCCAGGACAGGGCGCCAATCCATCGCTGGGCACACACTCACTCACACAGACACACTCTATATGGGGCAATTTCGAGAATTCAATTGACTTGATCCATGTTTTTGGACTGTGGGAGGAAACCGGAGAACCCGGAGGAAACCCACGCAGACACGGGGAGAACATGGAAACTCCACCCAGATGGGGATTCAAACCGGGAATCCCTAGCGCTGAGAGGCGAACGTGCTAACCACTAAGCCACCGTGCCGCTGGAGTCATCATATATGGAATAATTTTAATGTTGAAAAATAATTCTGGAATCGCATTTTGGAAATAAATCGCAGTACACTGCAATGGAATCAAGCCTGAAATTCAAAGTAAGTCCATATAATTTCCTGATTTGCTGACAAACTTGATTAATGGAAAGAAATTGTGTCCCCAACAAGAGAGTTCATTTAAAAATGGTATGAAATCTGTCTTTGGAAGGAAATACTATGTGATGTGTTACGATGGATGTTGGTTAGTAGCTGTCGTTATATAAACCACAATGGGAAGTCATAAAAGCAAAATATGTTTCAGAATCAGAAAACCTTATTAATCCCCGGTGAAAATTTCAGAAACACGAACAGGACTAACTGCAACAGGCAGCTTGCACTCTCGAGCAGGCGCACTTGAATGGTTTCTATTCAGTGAGAAAACTCAAACCCATATGCCTTATATATCAAAAATAACTTTTTTTTTTTTCTCCCAGCATGCCTTTGGCACGCAGTATCTCTGTGACATCCCTCTCGGGTCTGGAAGAGTGGGACGAGGAGTTTGATTTGGAGGATGCCGTTCTGTTTGAGATTGCATGGGAGGTGGCCAATAAAGGTACGATATCCTCAAACATCCCAGATGTATATTTTATATCCAAGTTTGCCTTTATAGCCAAGTTTAACTTTATTTGGTCTTTCCGAGTTGTACCATTAGGCCTAAAGATTCATCTAATATTTGTCTATTTTTATGATCATTGTAATGTTTTTGATTAATTGCAATTAATTGCAAAACCAATTAATCTTTTCATTCTTTTTTACAAGTATCCCAACTTGCAATGGTCCAAACACTATCACACCCCCCTGAGAGTATCATGTTCAAGTCTCAAGGCTGGTAGAGTAATGAATAAGTAAATATCAGTAATTATATCTCAGTTCTGTTTGAGATTACATGGGAGGTGGCCAATAAAGGTACGATATCCTCAAACATCCCAGATGTACATTTTATATCCAAGTTTGCCTTTATAGCCAAGTTTAACTTTATTTGATCTTTCCGAGTTGCACCATTAGGCCCAACTTGCAATGGTCCAAGTTTGCCCTCCAACACTATTATTACTTATGTCTTTTTTTTACTTAGTTCTCTGCTGAACTGCTAGCTTAATAAGCCCTCTACTGCAAAGTGTTGGAACTGCAGTTAGAATGTATTTTCATCATTAAAAAAAGAATAGGATAGTTTAGGATAGAATAGGATAGAATAGTTTGCAATGTATCTATAAGGCAGCCTAACTACAGGTCATCTACCTACAACCTAGTGGTTAATAATTTTAATAAAATGTATTATTTTTTTAATAAAAAATGATTTGTATCAGCAGTACTTCAGTCTCAAATGATACCTAACAATTATGTATGGTTGTGTAATAATAGTGTGTGTAATAATAATAATAATAATAATAATAATAATAATAATAACAACAATGATAGGGTTTAGTGATTAGTAAGCTCCATCAGGATGGGGTTCCCATGCTCTCCCCGTGTCTGGGTGTATGTTCCCAGCGCCCGAAACTTCGTTCCCTGGATGGGCCACCACTCTACGACCCTAATGTAGGATTAAGAAGTTGATATTATTATAATATAGAAATGAGATATTATTAAAAATATTAATAACTCATATAACCCAATAACACAGCAACATGGTTGTTTAGTGGTTAGCACGTTCGCCTCTCAGCTCTAGGGATTCCCGGTTTGAATCCCAATCTGGGTGGAGTTTCCATGTTCTCCCCGTGTCCGTGTGGGTTTCCTCCGGGTTCGCCGGTTTCCTCCCACAGTCCAAAAACATGGATCAAGGTCAATTGAATTCTCCAAATTGCCCTATACAGCATATGCGTGTGAGTGTGCCCAGCGATAGATTGGCATCCTGTATCTGCCCAGCGCCCGAATCGTTCTCCCCTGGATGGGCATGGGGAACAACCCCCCCCTCCCCGCGACCCTAGAGGATAAAGCAGAAGACAATGGCTGGATGGATGGAATAACCTGATCACATTTCAAAAGAAAAAAAATGCAAAAAAAAAGTAGTTAAAAAAGAAAAATGAAAAAGGTTCTAATAAATCTTTATATATTGAACTGTGCCACTTCGCCCTTTCTGGAAACGCTCGCTAAATTCCTGTTAAATTCTAGTGTTATGTTTTAAATCTATTTAAAATGGGTACTTCACAAACATCAAACACGTTGGTAACAGTTTATCTGTTTGCCATTTGAGGCACAGACATCCAGTCTTCTGGGTCTTTTACAAAACAGTGAGCCAGTTTTATTACAGTCAGTCGGATTCGCTGCCTTTAGCCACAAACATTCTGTGTTTCATTCCTCAGGTCATGAATAAGCTCCCAGGACTTTATAGATCTCTACAGCCATGATTCACTTAAACCATGAAGTAAAGCCATGTGGATGAATCGCTTTTTATTCAAACTAAAACCATTTCAACAACTTAAATCAGAGATGAAGAGCTGCAGTCTGACTTAAACCAAGTTAAACAAATCAGAATGTGAATTGTAAAATATCCAGTCTTACTTATCTGTTGTGACAATCTGGCACACGATGAGGACCAGAGACAGGATTTATTTATATGTAAGCACAGAAATGGGTTTTATGCCCAGTCCATTAGCAGAACTTCCGATAAGAATGAATATTAATTATTAATTATATCTCCCGCTTTATCCTCTATTAGGGTCGTGGTGGGGTTCCCCATGCCCATCCTGGGGAGAACGTTTCGGGCGCTGGGCAGATACACCCAGGACATGACACCAATCCATCACTGGGCGCACACTCACTCACTCACACACACACAGACACACTCTATATGGGGCAATTCGGAGAATTCAATTGACCTTGATCCATGTTTTTGGACTGTGGGAGGAAACCGGAGAACTCGGAGGAAACCCACGCGGACACGGGGAGAACATGGGAACTCCACCCAGATGGGGATTCGAACCGGGAATCCCTAGCGCTGAGAGGAGAACATGCTAATCACTAAGCCACCGTGCCATATATATATATATATATACACAAGATAAATTATAATTCTAAGATATGTTTAAGACATATAACAGAGAAATAAAATAAATACAAATAAAATAAAATAAAAACAAACATAAGGGCGGCTTAGTGGTTAGCATGTTCTCCTCTCAGCGTTAGGGATTCCCGGTTCGAATCCCCATCTGGGTGGAGTTTCCATGTTCTCCACGTGTCCGCGTGGGTTTCCTCCGGGTTCTCCGGTTTCCTCCCACAGTCCAAAAACATGGATCAAGTCAATTGAGTTCTCCAAATTGCCCCATATAGAGTGTGTATGCGTGCGTGTCTGTGTGAGTGAGTGTGTGCCCAGCGATAGATTGGTGTCCTGTCCTGGGTGTGTCTGCCCAGCGCCCGAGACGTTCTCCCCTGGATGGGCATGGGGAACCTAATATAGGATAAAGCGGAAGATAATGAATGAATGAATGAATGAAAAACAAATATTTTACATATGATACAGTATGATACATTTATTCATTCATTCATTATCTTCCGCTTTATCCTCTATTGGGGTTGCGGTGGGGTTCCCCATGCCCATCCAGGGGAGAACGTTTCGGGAGCTGGGCAGATAGACCCGGGACAGGGCGCCAATCCATCGCTGACAGTTTGATACATGTTGCTAAAATGGATCATGTGTACCTTTAATCGCTCCGTTTGTATTGATGTGTTTGTACCTTTAACAGTTGGCGGCATTTACACTGTGATCCAAACCAAAGCCCGTTTGACCTGTGAGGAATTTGGTGAAAACTACTTCTTGGTGGGACCTTATCTGGAGTCCAATGTCAGAACCCAGGTGGAACTGATTGAGCCAACGAATCCAGCTCTTAGGAGAACCATCGACAAGATGAATAGCAGTGGGTGCAAGGTACACAAACATACATACATACATACAGGATAAATATGTGTATCATCCGGCACACACAATACACACTGCAGCCATTCAGCCTGAAGTTCTAACGTAACCTTAAACCCCATTCTTCGAAGTGCACAGCACCTCCCGGGTATGCATGCTTAAAGGTTAGTGGCCATATCAATGTCCCACACTCAGCCTGAAGTCTATTTTGGTTGTTTGACTAAATGCTACATCTCACTCTATGTATATATATATAGTGCAGTAAAAGTCAAGAGTTGCTGAATAACCGAACCTGCATCCAGAATTAAATATAGTGAACGTACATGTAAAATATCAATTAAATTATCTATTTAAATACAAAATGTGACTGTCCTGTGAAATTTAGATTAGATTAGATAGATAGATAGATAAATTAGATTAAATAGATTAGATTAGATTAGATTCAACTTTATTGTCATTGTGCAGAGTACAAGTACAGGGCCATTGAAATGTAGTCAGCATCTAAACCAGAAGTGCAATATATACATTATTTACATAAAGTGCAGTAGTAACAGTGACTGGTGCATGGAAAGCTGAAGTATTTAAATGTAGATACATAATATGAACATGATATAATATGAGCATACTATATACATGATATAAGCATAGTATGAACATGATATAAGGATATAAAGTGCATACGGTACAGAAGTGCATCACAATTACCTGTCGAACATTTCACATACAGTATAATGTGCACAGTTGATTACACTGACCTCTAAAGGCAAACTGCAGTGGCTACAGTTTTGAATAGCTTGATTTGGGACTATAAAACTAAAATTATATACACAAATATAACTAGTACACTATTACATGTATGCCATTTGCCAAAAAAACACTTAATTGGGCTTCAAAATTTGTTAAAAAACAGTACTTTTTAAGTTAATTAGTTAGTTTAGTTTATTTTTTATTTATTTAAAAACAGTACAAGTCACTGACTCTGGCATACAGAACCATTTCTGGATCTTCCCCCTCCTACCTTTACTCTATCTTTTCAAAATACACTCCCACTCGTTCACTTCGCTCCAGTGATGATCGCCGCCTGGCGGTTCCACCTCACAGAGGAGCTAATTCTCACTCCGAGGCGTTCTCCACTGCAAAATGGTGGAACGATTTTCCCAACTCTGTCTGTAAGGCAGAATCACTGTGCAGTTTTAAGACACTATTTAAGACGCACCTCTTTAAGAAATACCTGTTGTAGGAAAAAACAAAAAAAGAAGAATTGAATAACAATCAGGTTTGATGAACTTACAGTATAGTTGGTTTTCTCCATGGCTTCTGACTTGTGGTGTTCTCATTTGTAAGTCGCTTTGGATAAAAGCGTCTGCTAAATGACTAAATGTAAATGTATTTAATTTGTTAATTTGTTAAAAAACAGTACTCAGGGCGCGGTAGCACAGTGGTTAGGATGTTGGGCTGTTAATCTGAAGGTTGGGGGTTCAAATCCCAGGTCCACTGCAGTTACCAATGTGGGTCCTTGAGCAAGACCCTTAACCCTCATTGCTGCAGGGATGTTGTGATGAACCCTGTGCTCACCTTGTAAGTCGTTTGGATTAAAACGTCCAATAAATGACCAAATGTAAAAAAAAATACTTTCAGTCCTTAAATTTGATTGGCTGAGCTGTTTGTTCAACCATAACATTACTGATGGTATTAGTTATACATCATGACTGAATTTAAACAGACGTTGCTTCCTTGCAGGATTCAATACTGTGTTTTTTCGGGCAGGTTTATTTTGGCCGCTGGTTGATAGAAGGCTCGCCGTACGTTATCCTGCTGGACGTGGGGTTCACCGCCTGGTCTCTAGATCGCTGGAAGAGTGAGCTGTGGGAAAACTGTGCTATTGGCGTGCCCTGGTTCGACCGTGAAGCCAATGATGCTGTGCTGTTTCGGTTTCCTCACTGCATGGCTGCTGGGGGAGGTGTGTGTATGTGTGTGTGTGTGTGTGTGTGTGTGTGTGTGTGTGTGTGTGTGTGTCCATGTCTGTTGTGTGGTTAGGTTATGGTTTACTCTCTACAAAATGAATGGAAGTCTTTATAATGGAAGTCCTCACAATTAATAAAACCGATTGTGTGTGTGTGTGTGTGTGTGTGTGTGTGTGTGTGTGTGTGTGTGTATATACACACACACACATCTGTATCTTATACCCTCCATCCGTCTTTCTATTTGAGAGAGTGTGTGTCCATGTCCGTCTTACCCTTTGTCTGTCTTTCTATCTGTTCCTATCTGTATTTTTCTCTCTCTCTCTCTCTCTCTCTCTGTTTTTCTGTGTGTCCACCGTCTGTGTGTCCACCGTCTGTGTGTCCACCGTCTGTGTGTCCACCGTCCGTGTGTCCGCGTCAGTGTGTCCGCGTCAGTGTGTCCGCGTCCGTGTGTCCGCGTCAGTGTGTCCGTGTGTCCGTGTGTCCGCGTGTCCCTGTGTCCGCGTGTCCCTGTGTCCGCGTGTCCCTGTGTCCGCGTGTCCCTGTGTCCGCGTGTCCCTGTGTCCGCGTGTCCCTGTGTCCGCGTGTCCCTGTGTCCGCGTGTCCCTGTGTCCGCGTGTCCCTGTGTCCGCGTGTCCCTGTGTCCGCGTGTCCCTGTGTCCGCGTGTCCCTGTGTCCGCGTGTCCCTGTGTCCGCGTGTCCCTGTGTCCGCGTGTCCCTGTGTCCGCGTGTCCGCGTGTCCCTGTGTCCGCGTGTCCCTGTGTCCGCGTGTCTCTGTGTCCGCGTGTCTCTGTGCCCGCGTGTCTCTGTGCCCGCGTGTCTCTGTGCCCGCGTGTCTCTGTGTCCGCGTGTCTGTGTCCGCGTGTCTCTGTGTCCGCGTGTCTCTGTGTCCGCGTGTCTCTGTGTCCGCGTGTCTCTGTGTCCGCGTGTCTCTGTGCCAACGTGTCTGTGTGTCTCTGTGTGTACGTGTCTGTGTGTCTCTGTGTCCGCGTGTCTCTGTGCCCGCGTGTCTCTGTGCCCGCGTGTCTCTGTGCCCGCGTGTCTCTGTGCCCGCGTGTCTCTGTGCCCGCGTGTCTCTGTGTCCGCGTGTCTCTGTGTCCGCGTGTGTCTATGTCCCTGTGTCTGTGTGTCTCTGTGTGTACGTGTCTGTGTGTCTCTGTGTCCGTATCATTGTCTGTGTCTCGCTCTCTCTGTTTCTCTTTCTGTTGGTGTGTGTCCGTGTCTGTGTCCGTATGTCTCTGTGTCTGTGTGTCTCTGTGTGTACGTGTCTGTGTGTGTGTACGTGTCTGTGTGTCTCTGTGTCCGTATCATTGTCTGTGTCTCGCTCTCTCTGTTTCTCTTTCTGTCCGTGTGTGTCCGTGTCTGTGTGTACGTGTCTGTGTGTCTCTGTGTCCGTATCATTGTCTGTGTCTCGCTCTCTCTGTGTCTGTGTGTCTCTGTGTCCGTATCATTGTCTGTGTCTCGCTCTCTCTGTGTCTGTGTGTCTCTGTGTTCGTATCATTGTCTGTGTCTCGCTCTCTCTGTTTCTCTTTCTGTTGGTGTGTGTGTCCGTGTCTGTGTGTCCGCGTTACCCTTTGTCCGTCTTTTTATCTGTTCCTATCTGTATTTCTCTCTCTCTTTCTATCTGTGTGTGTGTGTGTGTGTGTGTTTGTGTGTGTTTGTGTGTGTTTGTGTGTGTGTGTGTGTGTGTGTGTGTGTGTGTGTGTGTGTGTGTGTGGTTTGTTAGTCTTTTTAAATTTGTGTGTGTTTGTATTTTAGTACGCAGCTCAGTGTGAAGACCCTCCTCATATCTTGGCTCATTTTCATGAGTGGTTGGCGGGTTTGGGGCTGGTCCTGTGCCGGCAAAGACACTTACCTGTAGCCACCATATTTACCACACATGCCACGTTGCTCGGTCGATACCTTTGTGCCGGGAACGTCGACTTTTACAACAATCTGGCAGAGGTTTGTATTTCAGTACACTGTGTTTCAGTACACTGTGTTTCAGTACACTGTGTTTCAGTTCACTGTATTTCAGTACACTGTGTTTCAGTACACTGTGTTTCAGTACACTGTGTTTCAGTTCACTGTGTTTCAGTACACTGTGTTTCAGTACACTGTGTTTCAGTTCACTGTGTTTCAGTTCACTGTATTTCAGTTCACTGTGTTTCAGTTCACTGTATTTCAGTTCACTGTGTTTCAGTTCACTGTATTTCAGTACACTGTGTTTCAGTACACTGTATTTCAGTACACTGTGTTTCAGTACACTGTGTTTTAGTACATTGTATTTCAGTACACTGTGTTTCAGTTCACTGTGTTTCAGTTCACTGTATTTCAGTACACTGTTTCAGTACACTGTGTTTCAGTACACTGTGTTTCAGTTCACTGTATTTCAGTTCACTGTATTTCAGTACACTGTGTTTCAGTACACTGTATTTCAGTTCACTGTGTTTCAGTACACTGTGTTTCAGTACACTGTGTTTCAGTACACTGTGTTTCAGTTCACTGTATTTCAGTTCACTGTGTTTCAGTACACTGTGTTTCAGTACACTGTGTTTCAGTTCACTGTATTTCAGTACACTGTGTTTCAGTACACTGTGTTTCAGTACACTGTATTTCAGTTCACTGTGTTTCAGTACACTGTGTTTCAGTACACTGTGTTTCAGTACACTGTATTTCAGTACACTGTGTTTCAGTACACTGTATTTCAGTACACTGTATTTCAGTACACTGTGTTTCAGTACACTGTATTTCAGTACACTGTGTTTCAGTACACTGTGTTTCAGTACACTGTATTTCAGTACACTGTGTTTCAGTACACTGTGTTTCAGTACACTGTATTTCAGTACACTGTGTTTCAGTTCACTGTATTTCAGTACACTGTATTTCAGTACACTGTATTTCAGTGCACTGTATTTCAGTACACTGTATTTCAGTACACTGTGTTTCAGTACACTGTGTTTCAGTACACTGTGTTTCAGTACACTGTGTTTCAGTGCACTGTGTTTCACTTCACTGTGTTTCAGTACACTGTATTTCAGTTCACTGTGTTTCAGTACACTGTGTTTCAGTACACTGTGTTTCAGTACACTGTGTTTTCAGTACACTGTATTTTCAGTACACTGTATTTTCAGTACACTGTATTTCAGTACACTGTGTTTCAGTACACTGTGTTTCAGTACACTGTGTTTCAGTACACTGTGTTTCAGTACACTGTGTTTTCAGTACCTGAGCAGGTTGGAACATTAAAGGTTACTGTATGTTATTTTTCTGCTCTCTGTAGTTCAATCTTGATAAGGAGGCAGGTGATCGGCAGATCTATCATCGCTACTGTTTGGAGAGGGCAGCTGCCCGCTGTGCTCATGTGTTCACCACCGTCTCCAAAATCACGGCGATTGAAGCGGAACACTTACTCAAAAGGAAACCAGGTAACCATCGTTAATGTCTGCTCATTATTATAATTATTATTCATTATTGAACCGTAAGAAAGGCTTGAAATGAAAGAAACCATGACAATTTTTATTAATTAAAATGGATAAACAGGCGGCACGGTGGCTTAGTGGTTGGCATGTTTTCCTCTCAGCGCTAGGGATTCCCGGTTCGAATCCCCATCTGGGTGGAGTTTCCATGTTCTCCCCGTGTCCGCGTGGGTTTCCTCCGGGTTCTCCGGTTTCCTCCCACAGTCCAAAAACATGGATCAAGCTCAATTGAGTTCTCCAAATTGCCCCATATAGAGTGTGTGTGTGAGTGAGTGTGTGTCCAGTGATAGATTGGTGTCCTGTCCTGGGTGTATCTGCCCAGCACCCGAAACGTTCTCCCCTGGATGGGCATGGGGAACCCCCCCTGCGACCCTAATACAGGATAAAGTGGAAGATGATGGATGGATGGAAAATGGATAAACGGGTGGCACGGTGGCTTAGTGGTTAGCACGTTCTCCTCTCAGCACTAGGGATTCCTGGTTCGAATCCCCATCTGGGTGGAGTTTCCATGTTCTCCCCGTGTCCGTGTGGGTTTCCTCCAAGTTCTCCAGTTTCTTCCCACTGTCCAAAAACATGGCTCAAGCTCAATTGAGTTCTCCAAATTGCCCCATATAGAGTGTGTGTGTGAGTGAGTGTGTGTCCAGTGATAGATTGGCACCCTGTCCTGGGTGTATCTGCCCAGCGCTCGAAACGTTCTCCCCTGGATGGGCCCCCCCCGCAACCCTAATAGAGGATAAAGTGGAAGATGATGGATGGAAAATGGATAAACCTTTGACATTTCTCTGCATGTATGTTTCTATTCAGACTCTTGATTTCTTGTTTTTTTTTTCCAGATGTCGTAACCCCAAACGGCCTGAACGTGAAGAAGTTCTCGGCCATGCACGAGTTTCAGAACCTCCATGCGCAGAGTAAAGCTCGCATTCAGGAGTTCATCCGAGGCCATTTCTACGGGTTTGAAAGCTTCTTATACACAGGAAGGTGTACACAGTTCAAGTGCTTGTCAGATTTTAATATTGAGTTGTTCTGTGCAGGCATTTAGATTTCAACCTGGATAAGACCGTGTTCCTCTTTATAGCCGGGCGCTATGAGTTCTCAAATAAAGGGGCTGATCTTTTTCTCGAGGCACTGGCCAGACTCAACTATCTCCTGAGGGTGAGAGCGTGTGTGGGAGAGTGTGTGTGTGGTAGTGTGAGAGAGTATCCGTGTATGTGTGTGTGTCTGTGTGTAAGGATCTTTAATTCATTCCACACATGTTCAAGCTGTTCAAACTGTTTTGTGTGTGAATCTTAGGTGAACCACAGTGAGGTTACAGTAATAGCATTTTTCATCATGCCAGCTCGTACCAACAACTTTAACGTGGAGACACTGAAGGGACAAGCTGTACGAAAACAACTCTGGTAACCTTTATGTTTGATTGTATGATTGTTTTTAAATAAAGGAAATTAATGTGTCATACCCCATGTCTTAAAGAGTATATCCATCCATTATCTCCCGCTTTATCCTCTATTAGGGTCGCGGGGGGTGGGGGGGTTCCCCATGCCCATCCAGGGGAGAACGTTTCGGGCGCTGGGCAGATACACCCAGGACAGGACGCCAATCCATCGCTGGGCACACACTCACAAACACAGAGACACTCTATATGGGGCAATTTGGAGAACTCAATTGACTTCATCCATGTTTTTGAACTGTGGGAGGAAACCGGAGAACCCGGAAGAAACCCACACGGACACGGGGAGAACATGGAAACTCCCACAGTCCAAAAACATGAATTCAAGGTAAATCGACTTTAAATCTAAATTGCCCCATATAGTGTGTCTGTGTGAGTGAGTGCCCTGCCCTGGGGGTCACTGCCCAGCGCTAGAAACATTCTACCCTGGATGGGCATGGGGAACCCCCCCCCATTGATTCATAGTGAATCAATATAGTGTATGGGGTGGCATGGCGGCTTAGTGGTTAGCATGTTCTCCTCTCAGTGCTAGGGGTTCCCGGTTTGAATCCCAATCTGGGTGGAGTTTCCATGTTCTCCCTGTGTCCGCGTGGGTTTCCTCCGGGTTCTCCGGTTTTCTCCCACAGTTCAAAAACATTAGGTCAAACATCAAGGTCAATTGAGTTCTCCAAATTGCCCGATATAGAGTGTGTCTGTGTGAGTGAGTGCGTGCCCAGCGATGGATTGGCGCCCTGTCCTGGGTCTATCTGCCCAGCGCCCAAGATGTTCTCCCCTGGATGGGCATGGGGAACCCCACCGCGACCCTAATAGAGGATAAAGCGGGAGATAATGAATGAATGAATTAATAATAATATAGAACAAGTAATAGAAGTTATCAGTAGTAGTGTTTTGGTAATACTAGTACTAAAAATCTTTAGATAATGGGTTTAAAAGCAAAACATTTGAACTTTAAACTCTTCATAGTTGTTATATGTATGTTTATATACAAAATAAAAGAAAATATCATCTTCATCAATTTTCTACAGTGGTCAGGGTGTTGGGTTATCAATCTGAAGGTTGGGGGTTCAAATCCCAGGTCCACTGAAGTTACCAATGTGGGTCCTTGAGTAAGACCCTTAACTCTCATTGCTGCAGGGATGTTGTGATGAACCCTGTGTTCACCTTGTAAGTCGCTTTGGATAAAAACGTCCAAAAAATGACCAAATGTAAAATGACCAAATGTTCTACAATTGTCACAGTAACACTCCTTAAAGGGTAGCATTGGATTTTTTTTTATCCAGGCCATGTTTTTCCAAATTTTTAATAATTTATTTTGTTTTATTAGTGACAGGACACAGGAAACCCCTTACTGACTCATAATCTTATTATAAGTATATATGTGTGTGTATATGTATATACATGTATCTCATTACATCTCATTATCTTCCACTTAATCCTATACTAGGGTCATGGGGGGGATTTCCCATACCCATCCATGGGAGATTGCTTTGGGTGCTGGGCAAATACACCAAGTACAGTGTACTAATCCTTATATGACTAGAACTTATAACTGCCCATGTGCATGTCATGATAATGAATTTAAAAGCAGCAATCATATACAGTTTAGGAAATAAGTATTTGATCCCCCACTGACTTTAAAAGTTTTAATACAAAAAAACAAATGAAACGTCTCATAATTTTATGCCAGCTTTATTTTAACAGTGACACATAGAATATTAAAAGAAAAATGGAGAAAATTACATGAAATGAGAAATAAAAAATAATTTGCATTTCATTGAGGGAAATAAGTATTTGATCCCCTAGTAAAACATCATTTAATACTTGGTGGCAAAACCCTTGTTGGCAAGCACAGCAGTCAGATGTTTCTTATAGTTTTTTATAAGGTTTGCACACACTTCAGGAGTAATTTTTGCCCACTCCTGTCTGCAAATCACCTCCAAATCCTTAAGGTTTTAAGCATGCATTTGGAAACGTGAAACTTCAGCTCTCTCCATAGATTTTCGATGGGATTGAGGTCAGGAGATTGGCTAGGCCATTCCATGACCTTGATATGCTTCTTATGGAGCCAGTCCTTTGTTTCCTTGGCTGTATGTTTTGGGTCGTTGTCGTGCTGAAAGACCCATCCACGACCCATTTTCAGTGCCCTGGCAGAGGCAAGGAGGTTGTCACCCAGGATTTTGTGATACATGGTCCCGTTCATCCTCCCGTCAATGCGGTGAAGTTGGCCTTTGCCCTTAGAAGAAAAACACCCCCAAAAGATAATACTTCCACCACCATGCTTGACGGTGGGGATGGTATTCTTAGGGTCATATTCTGTATTTTTCTTCCTCCAAACACGTCGAGTTGAGTTAAGGCCAAAGAGCTCAATTTTGGTCTCATCTGACCACAGCACCTTCTCCCGGTCTCTCTCGGAGTCATTAATATGTTCATTGGCAAACTTGAGGCGGGTCTGGACGTGAGCCTCCTTGAGCAGAGGAACCTGTCGTGCACTGCATGATTTTAAACCATTACGTCTCAGTGTATTATCAATGGTTTTTTTGGAGACTGTGGTCCCAGCCGCCTTGAGATCATTACTCAGCTCCTCCCGTGTAGTTCTTGGCTGATTTTTAACCTTTCCCATGATCAATGAGACTCCACGAGGTGATATCTTGCATGGAGCTCCAGGCCTGGGTCGATTGACAGTAATGTTGTACTTCTTTCACTTCCAAATAATTGCACCAACAGTTGTCACCTTCTCATCCAGCTTTTTACTTATGACTTTGTAGCCCATTCCAGCCTTGTGTAGGTCAACAATTTTGTCCCTGACATCTTTAGACGGCTCTTTACTCTTGCCCTTCGTGGAGATGTTGGAGTGTCACTGAGACTGTTGCCAGGTGGACTTTTATACAGGTGATAATTTGGGACAGGTGTCTCTCATTCAGGTAATGACTTCACTGTGATTAGGGTGTGTCAGTGGTCTGTGGGAGCCAACATTAGTCATGGTTTTACTAGGGGATCAAATAATTATTTCCCTCAATGAAGTGCAAATTATTTTATATTTCTCATTTCATGTCATTTTCTCCATTTTTCTTTTGATATTCTATGTGTCACTGTTAAAATAAAACTGGCATAAAATTATGAGACGTTTCATTTGTTTTTTTGTATTAAAACTTTTAAAGTCAGTGGGGGATCAAATACTTATTTCCTCCACTGTATATGTATGTATAGGTAGATAGATAGATAGATAGATAGATAGATAGATAGATTATTCTGATTTATTGTTTTTAGTATAGAGTTCTATTTTTTTTACCAAAAAAATTACACCAGGTTTCTTTACTGACTGAAATGTTTTATTTTATTTAGGGACACAGCACAGTCTGTAAAAGAGCGCTTCGGAAAAAAGCTTTACGAATCATTACTGGTGTAAGTATCTAACAGTTTAAAACATGCCTGTTAAATGTCGACATTGCTAAAGATCATTTATCTTTGACTGTCAGTGGACAACTGCCAGAGGTATCCAAGATGTTGGATAAGGAAGATTTCACCATGATGAAGAGAGCCATCTT
>JAFMOC010000937.1:25000-58913 GCA_019802505.1 Corydoras sp. C115 | reverse complement strand
GAAATGGTTCTGTAGGTCAGAGTCAGTGACTTGTGCTGTTGGTCAGAACCCTCACAGAACGGGTGGTTGTCCTTTAGGGTGGTCATTTCACTCTGACTGTCATTGCCGTTTATTTCTCCTCGCTAGGGAGGCGGGACGTGACAAGGCGGCCACGCTCTATCGCCAGCACGCGCGCAGAAGGAGTATTTCGACGTCATTTCCTGTCCAGGAGTCGAATGGCGCAGAGGGAATAGCAACAATTTACTCAGGTACGAACGCTCGCCTTTGATCCTTAAATTAAATTCGGCCGCAGAGTCGCGTTCCTGCGCGTGCGCGCCTCCACCGCAGGCGGCGCCCTCGGCTCGGTCCTATCCCTGCACACGGCGCCGCCGCTCCGCGTGAAAGCGCACGATTTTAAACCATTTTGTTTCGCGCCCGCTTTCCGAACCGCCCCGCCCGTCGCGCTGTGATTGGCTGGTGGTGTAAATCCGGGCCGCCGATTGGTCAGTGAGCCGCTGGTGTGTCCTCCGAGGGGGCGGGGCGGGCGAAATGAGGGTGGGAAAACGAGTGGCGCGCGAGCTGGATGCTGAACTACGCATTTATCCCCAAATTAGATTTATTAATGTTAATGTCATGACGTCACTGCCGTTTTACTTCATTAATAATAATGAGCGCGCGGGTTAAGGTCTCCTTTATGTTAAAGATGTAGTTTTGTGTAAAGTTCTGAAACATTTTATACACATCTCTATATTAACACCTCCACCTCAGTGCGCCACCTTAATCCTCCACCCTAATGCCCCGGCTCAGTGCTCCACCCTAATGCCCCAACTTAATGCCCCGGCTCCGTGCTCCACCCTAATGCCCCAACTCAGTGCTCCACCTTAATCCTCCACCCTAATGCCCCGGCTCAGTGCTCCACCCTAATGCCCCAACTTAATGCCCCGGCTCAGTGCTCCACCCTAATGCCCCAACTCAGTGCCCCCTTAATCTCCACCTCCACCTTAGTCTGCTCCAGGTCCAACTTAATGCCCCCCCACCTTAATGCCCGGCTCCTCCCCCAGTGCTCCACCTTAAAACTCCTCCAAATCAGTGCGGCCACCTTAAACCTCCACCTTCATGCCCCAACTCAGTGCTCCACCTTAATGGTCCAACTTAATGCCCCGTCTCAGTGCTCCACCTTAAATGCCTCCACCTCAGTGCTCCACCTTAATGCCCTCTCACTCAGTGCTCCACCTTAATGCTCCACCTTAATGCCCTGCCTCAGTGCTCCACCTTAATGTCTCAGTGCGCCACCTTAAACCTCCACCTTCATGCTCCACCTTAATGCCCCTTCCTCAGTGCTCCACCCTAATGCTCCACCTTACTGCCTCACCTCAATGCTCCACCTTAATACTCCACCTTAATGCCCTGCTTCAGTGCTCCACCTAATAATGCTCCACCTTAATGCCCTGCCAGTGCTCCACCTTAATGCTCCACCTCAGGTGCACCTTAATGCCTCACCTCAGTGCTCCACCTTAATGCCCCGCCTCAGTGCTCCACCTTAATGCTCCACCTTAATGCCCCGCCTCAGTGCTCTCCACCTTAATCCTCCACCTTCATGCTCCACCTTAATGCCCTGCCTCAGTGCTCCACCCTCAATGCTCCACCTTAATGCCCTGCCTCAGTGCTCCACCCTAATGCTCCACCTTAATGCCCTGCCTCAGTGCTCCACCCTAATGCTCCACCTTAATGCCCTGCCACAGTGCTCCACCTTAATGCCTCACCTCAGTGCTCCACCTTAATGCCCTGCCTCAGTGCTCCACCCTAATGCTCAACCTTAATGCCTCACCTCAATGCTCCACCTTAATGCCTTACCTCAATGCTCCACCTTAAGACTCCACCTTAATGCCGTGCCTCAATGCTCCACCCTAATGCTCCACCTTAATGCCTCACCTCAGTGCTCCACCTTAAGACTCCACCTTAATGCCGTGCCTCAGTGTTCAACCCTAATCCTAGACCTCAGTGCACCACCACATTGCTCCACCTCAATACTCCACCTTAATGTCCCACCTCAGTGCTCCACCTTAAGACTCCACCTCAATACACCTCAGTGTTCCACCCTAATGCTAGACCTCAGTGCGCCACCACATTGCTGACTGACACCACGCCACTTTAATGCTCCACCTTAATACGCCACTTTAATGCTCCACCTTAATGCCCCGCCTCAGTGCTCCATCTTTATGCTCCACCTTAATGCTTCAGCCTAATGCACCACCTCAGTCCTCCAGCTTGTAGATGTGGACCTGATATACTGGAACTGACCGGCCACTTTATTAGAGACGCCTGTCCCTCGGGTCTGAATTTGTTTGAATGGAAATTAACCTGTGACTCTGGAGTTTTGCATGAAAACAGGGAGGGGCTTTTGTGTGCGTCGGTGTGAGTCTTCAGAACCTTCACCACCCGACAGAACGTATGACCTCCACCCCCCCACGGTCCAAAACCGCTGCTGTGTGTCTCTAATGAAGTGGCCATTGGGTGATGTTAATGTGCTGTTGAATCCAGTCTGACAGAATGTCCAAAAGGAAGGTGACGTTTCAGGACGGAGACGGGGACCTGGGTTTGGAGGACGAGGTTCCCAAGAAGAAGGTGGGTACTGTTAGTACTGCTGTAGATCCGCAGGGTTCTGAACGGGATTTAACCCCCGCTGTGGACGTGCAGATGTACGACGAGGTCAGCGGCCCCGGGTCCAGGTTTAAGGAGAAGCACTCTCTGGACAGCGACGAGGAAGACGAGGGCGAGGAGGAAGAGGGCAGCAGCAAGTACAACATCCTGGCCAGCGATGATGTGGAAGGTATGTTGGGTGGACGGTTCGGATTTGTCCTAGATCATCAGAATCGCGCTCAGGACCACGGTGTGTTGTCGCACGCAGGCCAGGAGGTGGCGACGATCGACTGCGACGAGGGGGTGCCCATCACCCCGTTCAATCTGACCGAGGAGATGCAGGAGGGACACTTCGACTCCGAGGGGAACTACTTCATCAAGAAGGAGAAGGACATCAGAGACAACTGGCTGGACAACATCGACTGGGTACGGGTTCCAAAACGCGGTCGCCATAGCGACCAGCTGCGGCTCCGATCTTTATATTAACGTTAATTATCGTTAAGGCAGGACTTTCTTCTTTACATTATCGAAGCAGAACGTAGAACCGTGGTGTCCCAATGGTTTTTTTAGCTACAGGACAAACCTGTAACCTCGGACTTTACAGAATGCATTCAATTATTTGTATTTTTCAAATACATCGCCCCCCTCTTGTGGCCAAACAGGAGAATTGCATCCGACCACATGCAAACGTTCTTAACTTCCATGCCATCCATTATCTTCAGCTTTATCCTATATTAGGGTCGCGGGGGGTGGGTCCCCATGTCCATCCAGGGAGACCGTTTCGGGTGCTGGGCAGATACACCCAGGACAGGGGGGCAATCTATCACTGGGCACACACTCACTCACACAGACACCCTCTATATGGGGCAATTTGGAGAACTTAATTTACTTGATCCATGTTTTTGGACTGTGGGAGGAAACCGGAGAACCCGGAGGAAACCCACGCGGACACGGAGAGACCATGGACACTCCATCCGGATGGGGATTCGAACCGGGAATCCCTAGCACTGAGAGGAGAACATGCCAAACCGTAAAGCCACCGTGCCGCCCTCGTTCTTAACTTGCAAAAGCCCTAAGGGCATCGCTCTTTATTCTTTAGGTTTATGTGCAATTCCACTGTTCGGCCACAAGGGGGGGCGCGATGTGATGGCTGTACAGTAGGTGGCGCCACTAACGTCAAGCGGGATTCTCTTTGTGTTGCAGGTGAAGATCAAAGAGCAACCGGTGAAGAAGAAAAAGAAGGGTCTGGCGGCGAAGCGCAAGCGGCGGGTCGGGGACGAGGACGAGGCCGAGGAGGAGCGTCTGCGCGAGGAGAAGGAGGACGGGAAGGAGAACGAGGACGACGAGCCGGACGCGGAGAGCGAGCCGCCGGAGGACCCTCTGGCGGCGCACACGAAGGTCCAGCTGATGGAGGAGGTGGTGGAGCTGCTGCAGCCCGGGGAGACGGTGTCCGCCGGCCTGCGCCGCCTCGGGGGGCTGGGGGTCCGCAAGAAGAAGGGCCGCGCGAAGGACGGGGGCGAGGCGGGGAGGGCCGAGGGGCCGGACAGGGACACGGAGAAGCTGGAGAGACTCACGGCGCTGGCCGACAGACTGGTGGTGATGGGCGAGTACGAGATTTATCAGAAGACGTACGAGAAACTGGCCTACACCCTGAAGGGCATGAGGGAGAGGGCGGGGACGGGGGGGACGGGGGGGAGGGGGGGACGGGGACGAGCTCGACATGTTCGCGGATCAGTTCGACGAGGAGCACGGACGAAAGAAACAGGAGAAGAAGGACGAGCGGCTCGAGGGTAAATCGATTACTATTACGGCGCCCCCCCGAGGCGGGCAGAGGAAATGGATAACCTCCAGTCCTCCACTGTACTTTACTGTGGGAGTTCAGTTCTGTGTTTTTAAAGCGGCACCCACAGTGTTGGAGTAACTTAGTAACCCAAAGGGGGCGGGGCTTAATTCATAATCATATACTACATTGTACTTGCCGTATTTTTTATATATTAGGGTCGTGGGGGAGGGGTGTTCCCCATGCCCATCCAGGGGAGAACATTTCGGGCGCTGGGTAGATACACCCAGGACATGGGGGCAATCTATCACTGGGCACACACACACACTCTATATGGGGCAATTTGGAGAACTCAATTGACCTGGATCCATGTCTTTTGGACTGTAGGAAGAAACCGGAGAACCCGGAGGAATCCCACACGAACACGGGGAGGACATGGAGACTCCACCCAGAGGAAATGGATAACCTCCAGTCCTCCACTATACTTTACTGTGGGAGTTCCGTTCTGTGTTTTTAAAGCTGCACCCACAGTGTTGCGGTAACGCAGCAACCCAAAAGGGGCGGGGCTTAATTCATAATCATATACTACATTGTACTTGCCGTATGGGGGTGTTCCCCATGCCCATCCAGGGGAGAACGTTTCGAGCGCTGGGTAGACACACCCAGGACATGGGGGCAATCTATCACTGGGCACACACACACACACACTTTATATGGGGCAATTTGGAGAACTCAATTGACCATGTCATCCAACCCAGAGGAAACCCACACGAACACGGGGAGGACATGGAGACTCCACCCAGATTAGGATTCCAACCCGGAATCCCCAGCGCTGAGAGGTGTTAGTGTTACGGTAACTCAGTAACCCAAAGGGGGCGGGGCTTAATTAATAATCATATACTACATGGTACACCTCGCGTTGTATTAGTTCCACTAACCTTATAGAGGAACTTTGTAGTTCTGTCTCGGGTCTCATCAGCCTGCGTAATTAATGCGTGATTAATGAAATGTAATTAATGAAAACGATGAATTTAACGACGTTATGAATCTGAACCGTCGAGTTGACCGTGTCTGTGTGCAGTGAGCGACGAGGTCATGTGGGAGTACAAGTGGGAGAACAAGGACAACTCGGAGCTTTACGGACCCTTCAGCAGTCAGCAGATGCAGGTTACCGTTGACGATCGTCTGTCTGTGACGCCAATCCATCGCTGGACACACACTCACTCACACACACACACTCTATATGGGGCAATTTGGAGAACTCAATTGCCCTTGATCCATGTTTTTGGACTGTGGGAGGAAACCGGAGAAACCCGGAGGAAACCCACGCGGACACGGGGAGGACATGGAAACTCCACCCAGATTGGGGATTCGAACCGGCAATCCCCAGCGCTGAGAGGAGAACATGCCAAACCACTAAGCCACCGTGCCGCCCCTGTCTTAAATCACCGTTTTTTATTTTTGAATGCGTGTTCATAATTAAATTAAATTGAATCTTAATTAAGGAGGAAGCGTCCAGGTTGCTGATTGGTTCTCTGTCTTCCTCAGGAGTGGGTGGATCAGGGCTACTTTAAGGACGGAGTCTACTGCAGACGCCTCGACCAGGAGGGGGCGCAGTTCTACAACTCAAAAAGACTGGACTTCGAACTTTACACGTGATTCCGTCTCCCGACTCGGTCCTCATGCTGTCAATCAAGATCAAGAGCGTCCGTCGGCGATCCCTCTGCTCTCCGCCTGCGTGTGTGTGTGTGTGTGTGTGTGTGATGGTTTCATATGATGGTGTGTGTGTGTGATGATCATATTACTTTTCTTTTAAAATAAACCATCTAAATCCTGAACACGTTATCGTCTGGGTTTCTGGGCATCCACATCATCAGAACCACCACCCAACAGTTCCACCATACAGACTCTCAGTCCCCTTTCCTCTGTCCTCTGGTGATCAGGACCATGGACAGAGCAGGTGTTATTAGGGTGGTGGATGGTTCTCAGTTCTGCAGTCACACCGACATGGTGGTGCAGGCGTTACCTCACATCCACCACCTTACCGCTCCACCTTGTGGATGGACAATCAGAGACAGAGAGTCATCAAGCTACACCGAAAATAAAGTAAAACCGGGGAGGGACGTGGAGACGTGGTGAGGATGATCATGGAGAATGGGACGGGATAGGTCAGATGTTTTGAAGATCGTGTTAAAGGTGATATAAAGGTGGTTTGGACATGTACGAAGGAGAGATGGGTTTATATTGTTTGAAGGATGGGTGGCACGGTGGCTTAGTGGTTTAGCATGTTCTCCTCTCAGCGCTGGGGATTCCCGGTTCGAATCCCCATCTGGGTGGAGTTTCCATGTCCTCCCCGTGTCCACATGGGTTTCCTCCGGGTTCTCCGGTTTCCTCCCACAGTCCAAAAACATGGATCAAGTCAATTGAGTTCTCCAAATTGCCCCATATAGAGTGTGTCTGTGTGAGTGAGTGTGTGTCGGTGTATCTGCCCAGCACCCGAAACGTTCTCCCCTGGATGGCCATGGGGAACCCCCCCCCCCCCCCCGCGACCCTAATAGAGGATAAAGTGGAAGATGATGGATGGATGTTTGAATGAAGATTACAGGACATTAGTAAGATCAGACACTGACCAAACGACCGGGGAGGGACGTGGAGACAGGATGATCATGGAGAATGGGACGGGATAGGTCAGATGTTTTGAAGACCGTGTTAAAGGTGATATAAAGGTGGTTTGGACATGTACGAAGGAGAGATGGGTTTATATTGTTTGAAGGATGGGTGGCTTAGTGGTTCAGCATGTGCTCCTCTCAGCGTTAGGGATTTCTGGTTCGAATCCCAATCAGGGTGGAGTTTCCATATCCTCCCCCGTGTCCACATGGGTTTCCTCCGGGTTCTCCGGTTTCCTCCCACAGTCCAAAAACATGGATCAAGTCAATTGAGTTCTCCAAATTGCCCCATATAGAGTGTGTGTATGTGTGAGTGAGTGTGTGTCCAGCGATGGAGTGGCGCCCTGTCCTGGGTGTATTTGCCCAGCACCCGAAACGTTCTCCCCTGGATGGCCATGGGGAACCCCCCCCCCCCCCCTATGAGAGGATAAAGTGAAAGATGATGGATGGATGTTTGAAGGATGATGATGATGGAGCTACCTGGCAGGAGAGGGCAGGAGAAATGGAGGACAATGATTCCATGTGGCGACCTCTAGTGGTGACATGGAGAACTCACTATTGTGTTGTGCTATTTTTTATTTTTATTTTTTAAAAATCCAACAGGAAACTAAATTGTAGTTGGATGATACGGTTTATAATATTAATAGAAGAATCGACTGTCTGTTACTTTTGGTAAACATTGGCGAAATAAACACGTGTGTCAAAAAACATTAAATAAGTTTTTTTAATAGTTGTAATTCGCTTTAAGAGCTAAATTACGTATGAAATCACGATCACAAACGCATTGCTGTTTAATTCGGGTGTAAATTTAAAACGCTTCAGGCGAATCTCGAGGCGGTTTAGTTGAGCCGCGTCCCGAATCTCCCCATCTGCCACTAGGAAGTGCGTACGAACCCTCAAACGTCACTCCAAACGTAGTGCACTATGTTTGCATTCCGTCGAGTCTGTACGACGCCGATTGGAACACGACCCGAAATCGAGTCGAGACGCGGCTCTTTTCGGTCCCAGTCGACGTGGGAGAGAGCCAAGCGGATTGGACAGCATGAGGCTCGGGGGGCTGGAATCGCGCGTTCCGATTGGTCGGCTCGATTGTCAGTCAGCGGGCGGGCGAAGCGGGTTGAAAATGGCGAACCGTGGACGCCGCTCCGGCGTGAAAATGTCACCGCGAGCGGATCGTTTGAATAATCAAAGATAACGCGGCGGCCGGCTCGCACCGGAGGCCTTTGCGGGTGTGTGAGTGAGTGCTTTATCCGCCGCGAATCGCGTCGGGCGAAGGTTTAAATGTCTCGTATTGTTCGGTCGTCCGTCTGCAGCAGATAACGTTGGGCTCCGTTACCAGACGTCTGTCACAAACCGCTTTAAAACTCACATTTTACAAACGTTTTACGAATTAAAGGCTTTATTTAAGCGAGAGGAAGAAGGACCTGCGTTTTAAGCATCTTATAAAATAGGTTTAAACTTTAAAAAATTAAATTAGAGTCGTGTTTGGTTCCAACCCCTCGTCCAGGTGTTCAGATTTCAGCATTATTATTTGCTTTTTATTGAATTAACATTAATTCAACACGTAGATCGTCATTTTAGTGCTTTTTTTTAACAGCACGCGACTAAAAACTTCATTTTCGATGTTCTTTCTAAAAGAAAAAAAAGTTAACAACCGATATTCTTAATCGTATTTTTAAAAAAAAATCATTCACATTTTCAACTAAATTGATTTATTAAATCTGTTCCATTCCAAAAATGCTGCCCGATTTTCACAACTGTACAATACCGAGTCGTTTCCGAGAGTCGATTCTTTTTTTTTTATTAATTAATTAATTAATTTATTTATTTATTTTTTATAACAACATCCACCGTACTCGTTGAACACGTAGCTGGTCTTGGTCTAATCGTGAAAACATTATTTTGATCTATTTCTTAATGATCTAGAATGTGTTGCGATTTAATGTTTTGATTTCCAAGCCTACTCGAGTCACCGAAGCTTTTTTTTTTTTTTATATATTTGATTCGCACGCGCGTAATTGACTCCTGACTTCTGCTCGTGGCTTTTTGCCGCAGGCTTTCGGAGCGTGATGGTGGGGGACATGCTGACGTCACCGGAAGATCAAACCCCTCCGAGCCTCACCCCCATGGAGGAGGCGGAGGATGGAGGAGGCGCCCCCGCTGCCCACGGCGCCCCCCGTCACGGTGCCCTTCAGCCTCGCAGGTGAACACCAAACCCACCATGTTCACACTCACCGTTCATCATGTCTGCTCCACCACCTTACAGATGGGTTTTGTAGTTCTACCGTTCCGTTCTGTAGTCCATCAGTTCCTCTACGTACTTTGGTATGTTCTCTGATGATCAGGGCCGTAGACAGAGCCCGGTGTTATTAGGGTGGTGGATGAGTCTCACCTCTGCGGTCACACTGACGTGTTGGTGGTGTCGTCATCCACCAATCCAAACCCTCACACCACCATCATCCGTCACCATGTCTCATGATTCTGCGTCTGTGGGTGGAGTCCGTACCTCGTACCTCGTACCACCTGTTTTTTTTTTTTGTTGTTTTTTTCAGCAGTGATGGAGGAAGTTTGAGACGGAGCTCCGGTTCGGACGTCGACGCTGAAGTTTCCGAAGAGCATCGGACGAAAGAGCCGGAGACGAGCAGCAAGGTACGCTCCTAAAACCAGTAGTACCGGTCCTTAAATCCGATTGGCTGAGCCGTGTGTCCAGCCGTGACGTCACTGACGATAACCCCCCTGAGCGCTTCACATTGGTATCAGTGTGTGATATACAACACATTATTTTAAATCCTAAAATACAGATTAATGTAAACAGAGATCAGCACTAAACCTGTTACACCGTTTTATAAACTGTGTTCTGTAACTTGACCGCTAGATGGCAGTGTGTGTTCGGAATCCTGTTACTCAGCGATTAGCGCTCACGGTAAAAACGGACTAGGATTACGTCATGGAAGCGCAGATTATTAACCATTTTGCATATAAAGCTTGTTGTTTTTTTATTATAGTGAGTTTGTAAGTGTTTTATTAAAGCAATCAGAAACTCGGGTTGTGTATTATTGTGAATAAATCACGTAAAGAGGTGGCGCTGTTCTCCACTACACACCGGGACTCATAACACCTCTTTATGGGGTTTATTCAGAATATGTTTGTATGGGGGATCTGTGTCATGGGCGGGGGGGGGGGGGGGGGTAACTGGGTGGAGTTTAGGGTATATGGTTTGGGTTTGAATAGGCAGTTTGGACTTGTAATGTGGGGGGGGGGGCAGTTATGTTGGTATAAACAAGCCCTGGTGTAGGTGGTGGGTGACATGTGGAGACCTCCCCCCCCCCCCCCCCGACTGCATCTCTCCTGTAACTAGGCAACCAAAAGCAGCGGAGGCATCCGGTTCCCGTTACACCTCCACGCTCGCTCGCACAGACCAATGGGTCACATGACCGTCGCTTCTGGTCGCCGTCCGAGCCGTCAGTGCGTGCGGCTCTAATTGTAACTATTACAAAATGAAAGTCCCGTGTCGGAGTCATTACGCAGAATGTAAACTTGTAATCCCGCTTCTGTGTTTGTGTAATGAGGGTAATGAAGTGCGAGCGCCGCTTTCACGCTTCGTCACGCCGCACCGTTATTTACACCAACACCTGACCGGCGGAACGGGCGGAGCACGGAACCCACCAACGACTGACTGACTGACGAAACTTTGATTTGATGTTTTTCAGGAGGTCTGCGTGTGGAACCTGGACCAGCCGACTGAGTGAGTACACTGACAGAGTGTGTGAGTGTGTGTGTGTGTGTGTGTGTTCCGTCAGCTGAAAACCTGATTGGTCTAAATCTGTTTCAGAACGCAGAGTGTAAAGTCCTGTAAGCGCAAACTGCAGATGAGCTCTCTGCTGTTCCACGACCCGACCGCCCCCCCCGATCCAGACGGCCACGCCCCAGAGAGCCCCCCCCCCGTCAAGAGATGGCTGATCGGGCCCCTGATCCAGAACTTCAAATCCAAGATGGCCAGCTTCACCGAGATCGTCATGAGCCCGGTGCAGCTTTTCAAACCCAACGGCGCCGACCGTCCCCCGCCGGGCGCGCCCGCCGACCCCGACGTCCTGCAGGACGAACCCCTGAAGAACTTCCTGTCCTCCGCTGTTGTACAGAGACTGCGGTACGAACCGACGTCCGGCGACGCCGAGAAGAAACCTGCCGCGGGTACGACGGGGGGTCAGGGTGTCTCCGTCGCGCTGGTCGACGCTCCTCCCGGGACACCCAGCAGAGCCGAGGAACCGGACGATGGGCGTGACCCTCCGACGGTCTGCCGGACGTCTCAGAGGACCGTGTGTATTAAGGTTCCTCGCTTGAACCACCTTGAGCTCCACCACACGGCTCCGGACATCCCGCGGTCTCCTGGAGGAGAGTTTGCATGTTCTCCTTCGTCTCCGCTGCTGACCAAGTCGTTGGTGGTTCTTTGCGAGCGAGCGGAGTATTCGGCGGTCGTCGCGCCGCCCGAGACTGAACGCGCCAAAGTATCGGACGGGACGCGGCGGAGGTTTGTGACCGCGAAGCTCCACGGTGAGGAACCGTCCTCCAAACGAGCGCTGAGGAGTAAGAGGCGGGCTTTGTCAGCGCCTAAAAGTGCCAATGTTTCCACTTGTGCCACGCCCACACGGATGTCCGACGACGCCAGGTCACGAGTGACGAGCCAGCGCAGGAGAGCTGTCAGGGGCCCGAAGAAGGCGGAGGACGTAAACGGGGAGCCACAGAACCACGGCGGTTCTGGGAGTCCGGAGACGAAATTGAGTCGCAGGAACAAAAGGAACCCGGCAACTCTCAAGCAACGAGAGACCAAGGGGTTGGACGGTCCGGGGATGTCCATGTCCCTGACCCTGAAGGTGGGGGCGGGCGGCGGCACGGTGGTGCCGATCGTGAGCTGCGGGCTCGCTCGGATCGAGTCCAGAACTCGTAACGGAGAACGTTGGGAGGAGGCGCGCCCGAGAAACAAGCTTCCCGAGCCCAAAACCTCGGCGAGTTTTGCGTGGAACCGGCTGAAGCGCAGCGTGTCCTGCCCGGACATCCCGTCCCTGCAGCGCGGCGGCCCCGAGTGCGGCTCCAGCCACCCCCCGCCGTCCCCCCCGAAGAGGGCGCCGCACGTCCAGGAGCGCTCGCCTCTCAAACGCGAGCGTCGCCACACCGTGTGCAGCGTGGAGGTGGAGCGTGAGTTCGCCCCCTTGTGTCTGCGAAAGGAAGTGTATCCCAACCTGGGCTTTTCCTCCGGGCACGCCCGCCCGCAATCACCGGGGAAGTCCCTCACCGAACTCGTGTCCGGGTTCCTGTCCAGCCCGCTGGCGTTCCTGTCCAGGAAATCCGTCCGCGCCAGGACCGACGACGGCGAACCGGGACTGCGCTCGTCCTCCCCGTCCTCGCCGTTCTCAAAGTCGCCCTCTGCCTCCTTCACCTCCAAACCGGCGCTCGTTACGGACGCCGCACCGGAGGAGTCCTCCGTCCTGTCCCACTCCAGGTGAGCCAGGGGTATGATGTGACACACTAATGGCTAAAAGCAGGGGGCGGGGCGGGCACTCCGATGCTGTGGGGTAATGCAGGAGGGTGGGGCAATGCCAGTGGTTGAGCGGACCGTTGCTGGGGGAGGGGGGGTCGATACTGGGGGCTAGATCCGATGCTGGGGGCGGGGCAGGCCGATGTTGGAGGTGTGGCAATGCCGGTTGTTGAGTGGACCGATGCTGGGGGTATTGATTCTGTGGGGGTGGGGGAGCCAATGCTTGGGAGGATGGGTCGATACTGGGAGGGGAGAACCAATGCTGGGGGTCAAGTGGGCTGATGCTGGAGGGCACTGCAGGTTGTGGGGCAATGCAGGTGGTTGAGTGGTCCAATGCTGGGGGAGGTAATTCTTGGGGGGGGTCGAGACTGGGAGGGGAGAACCGATGTTGGGGGAGGGCGAGTGGGCTGATGCTGGGGGGCTATGCGGGGAGTGGGGTGGGTTGATGCTTATCGTGGGGTGTTGCCGGGGTGGGCTCTGTTGGGTTGGTGGGCTGATACTTTTTTGGGCAATGGTTGGGTAAGGGGGGGGGGTGATTTGGGGCGGGGGGTAATGGTGTGGTGGAAGGCTGATGCTTGTGGGGTTTCCCAGTTTGATTAAATGGATCAGCTGTAATAATAATAAGTCTTTAATTTCAGCGTTCTCGGCGCCGTCGCTATGGAAACGGACGATGCCGTGGACGAGAAGCTGACCGAAGAGGAGGAACGTCCTGCTGCGCTGGAGGAGAAAGCTCTGTCTGACTCGGAGATCAAGGTGGGGGAACCTTCTGATGATGATCCGACGCTGTTCTGCCTGGTTTAAACCGGTTCTGCGTCTCTTTTGATGTTTTCCAGCCTCACAAACCGATGGAGAGGCGCAAAGTTTCCTCCATCCGCATCCGCAAAACCCTCCCCAAACCTCAGAACAACCTCACTCCCATGGGCCTACCGAAAGCCGTCAGGTGGGCGTGGTCCTCGTGATTGTTTTATTATGTGGGGGTCTTTGAGGGGTTCTGGCTCAGTAGAACCCGAACTAAACTGGTACTGTTCTGATTCGGGTTCTATCGCTATAGAAACCGAAGTTGACGTTCTTAAAGGGGGGGGTAATGTGTGACGTCTTCGGTTCCCCACTCATTGACGTCTGAATGTTCTGTAGGATCAAGAAGAAGGTGTTCAGTGTGGAGGAGATCTACACCAACAAGAACTACTGTAAACCTCCAGAGGGGTGAGGCTCACCACTTTATTTATACATTAAGGGCTTGGAGTGGGGGGCGGGGCTTAGGACGAGAGTGGGGGAGCCTTGGGCTTTGTTGTAAGTGGACCTTGTGGGTTTGAGGGAACCTTTTTGGAACAAAGGGGTACTTTGGGTTTGGAGCGAGGGACCTTGAGCAAATAGAGCCTTGGAGTGAAGGGGGTTTGGAGCGAGGGGGGGACCTTAGGTTTGGAGTAATGAGGGGGCCTTTGGGTTTGGAGTAATGGGGGGGGGCTTTGGATTTGGAGTAATGGGGGACCTTTCGGTTTGGAGTAATGGGGGACCTTTCGGTTTGGAGTAATGGGGGACCTTTCGGTTTGGAGTAATGGGGGACCTTTCGGTTTGGAGTAATGGGGGACCTTTCGGTTTGGAGTAATGGGGGACCTTTGGGTTTGGAGTAATGGGGGACCTTCGGTTTGGAGTAATGGGGGACCTTTGGGTTTGGAGTAATGGGGGGCCTTGGGTTTGGAGTAATGGGGGGCCTTTGGGTTTGGAGTAATGGGGGGCCTTTGGGTTTGGAGTAATGGGGGCCTTTGGGTTTGGAGTAATGGGGGGCCTTTGGGTTTGGAGTAATGGGGGACCTTTGGGTTTGGAGTAATGGGGGGCCTTTGGGTTTGGAGTAATGGGGGGCCTTTGGGTTTGGAGTAATGGGGGGCCTTTGGGTTTGGAGTAATGGGGGGCCTTTGGGTTTGGAGTAATGGGGGGCCTTTGGGTTTGGAGTAATGGGGGGCCTTTGGGTTTGGAGTAATGGGGGGCCTTGGGTTTGGAGTAATGGGGGGCCTTGGGTTTGGAGTAATGGGGGGCCTTTGGGTTTGGAGTAATGGGGGGCCTTTGGGTTTGGAGTAATGGGGGGCCTTTGGGTTTGGAGTAATGGGGGGCCTTTGGGTTTGGAGTAATGGGGGGCCTTGGGTTTGGAGTAATGGGGGGCCTTTGGGTTTGGAGTAATGGGGGGCCTTGGGTTTGGAGTAATGGGGGGCCTTTGGGTTTGGAGTAATGGGGGGCCTTGGGTTTGGAGTAATGGGGGGCCATGGGTTTTGGAGTAATGGGGGGCCTTGGGGTTTGGAGTAATGGGGGGCCTTGGGGTTTGGAGTAATGGGGGGCCTTGGGGTTTGGAGTAATGGGGGGCCTTGGGGTTTGGAGTAATGGGGGGCCTTGGGGTTTGGAGTAATGGGGGGCCTTGGGGTTTGGAGTAATGGGGGGCCTTGGGGTTTGGAGTAATGGGGGGCCTTGGGGTTTGGAGTAATGGGGGGCCTTGGGGTTTGGAGTAATAGGGGGGCCTTGGGGTTTGGAGTAATAGGGGGGCCTTGGGGTTTGGAGTAATGGGGGGCCTTGGGGTTTGGAGTAATGGGGGGCCTTCGGGTTTGGAGTAATGGGGGGCCTTCGGGTTTGGAGTAATGGGGGGCCTTCGGGTTTGGAGTAATGGGGGGCCTTCGGGTTTGGAGTAATGGGGGGCCTTCGGGTTTGGAGTAATGGGGGGCCTTCGGGTTTGGAGTAATGGGGGGCCTTCGGGTTTGGAGTAATGGGGGGCCTTCGGGTTTGGAGTAATGGGGGACCTTCGGGTTTGGAGTAATGAGGGGTCATGAAGGTTTTCTTTCATCAGGTGATGTACGTTGAGGATGTGCACGAATCAGGATGCTGTTGTTCAGTTAACGCTCTCTTCTCCTCCAGGCGTTTGGAGACCATATTCGAGGTCCCCCTCGAGCGGAGGGACGGCTCCCGGTCTCTTTTCGGTCAGAAACGAATGAAGCGCTTTGTGGACTTCCCGGAATTGGGAGTACCTCGCAAATCCAAGCGGCCGCCCGTGGGTGGAGCGGGTGGAGGCGGCGTGCCGAGGAAGGCGGCGGGGAACTCTGTGACCGGTAGGACGCGGCGGGGCGTCTGGGCCTCCTCCAGAGTGCAGGACTTTGACTCGCTGCTGTGCTCCAAACTGAGCGAGCTGGACGGCTGGATGGCCGTGGAGCAGGCGGCGTACTGACCCGCAGCTACCCGGCGCCCCCGAGTGGCCGGAAAGGTTTATATACACATTTTCATAATATATACAGATGATCGTACGTTTTACGAGGCAGCTACCGTCTTTAAGTAGCTTTCTCCTTAACAGCCAATCGCGTTCGAGGCTTCGAAGGGGGCGTCAGCTGACCTGGGGCAGCTAACCCAACGCTGGGGCAGCTAATCCTCTGGTGCATTCAAAGTAACAGCGCGGGTCGACTTGCGTTCTGCACCATCGTGATGTTTTTTTTCCAAAGTTGCGTTCGTCTCGGCAGCTTCCGTTCATTAAAAGCCGTTAATGTGACGAGGTCGCGATGGATGCTCGTCGTTGATACGTCATCGTGGCCTTCTCCCGAGAAAAAGCACTTACGTCCAAGAGGTTCACACCGGAGACCTGATGCCTTAAAATCAAAGCCCTCCCAAAACCGAGCCTCTAAGTTATTAATTTTGTTCCGGTTCTAAAAGAAAAGTTGCGCTAGTAAATCATTAAACCTGGGAGTTTTAAGGCCCGCGGGCCACATCCGGCTCCCTGACCGTCCCTCTAAAGTAAAATGTGGAGGCGTAGTGATGCGTGGGGGGGGGTCCTAGGTTCGATTTTTGCCCATGTCACCCGCCCAGTTTACTTTAGGGACTCTTGCCCTCAAACCAGGGAACTTAATTAATTTACGATAGGACCTGAGTCTTCTAACAGGCCGTCAGGTTACGGGCGTACCGTTACCGTCCCAAAGCCTCGTGTTCCGGAGACGCCCAACCGAACCGAGATGCTCCTATCGGGGATTAAAGGGAATTCCGCACAGGTCTCCTCCAGGTGGCGCTGTCCTGCCACTCGCCTTCTGGATAGATGGAGAACATGACCTCGTTATGGAGTGAGGTCCGTCTGGAAATTGGGATCGTATGGTACAATCGATGATGTCATGATCCCACCGTTAAATACCTGGAGGGCTTTTAATTTGTAGAAAATGTAACTACACACCTGTGTCTCTCACCTGTGAACCTGCAGAGCCGGTGTGGGTCACGCCCGCTCGCTCCACCTGACTAACGACTACTGTACGTCGACTGTACGGGCGGGGGGGGGGGGGGGGGGTTTCAGTGTTTACAGTCAGCAGAAAAAAAAACTTAAAAGTTGTCTGTTGTCCTAAAGATCAAAGGGCTGACGGAAAAATACGGAATGCCTTTAGAACGCAGGACGGGCAGGACGTCCAATCAGGTGCGCAGATGCCTTAATGGTTCCGTCTCAGGGTTCCGTCCTCGTGACCGTGATCGGGTCCCTCTCCGAGCTGTGACAGAACAAACCAAACCGTCCATCGTCGTTTCGAACCTTAATGAACGTGGCGTTATGGACTCGCGGCCTTCGCCGGAACGCGTCGGTTCCGCAGTCCGCCGTCGTGGAATGTATATTTGTAATATATCACTTGTTGTTTTTTTTTATGTTTATTAGAAATTAAAACAAAACTTTTCTCTTGAACTTTTTTTTTTGGAAATTCTTTTTTTTTTTAAATATTTTTATTTTGTAAAATTAAATTTAAAAAAAAGTACAAAATGTCGACGCCGTAACCAGAGAACCGCGAATGTTCTGAAGGAACACGGGGGCCGTAAACAGACCGGAAGTATGTGGACACGCCGGCGTCACTGTGCACCGACCGGCCTATCCCAGCACTCGTGAGAAGGTGGGCACGTTGGGCACGCTCGTCTCAAAAAGAGTTCTTTAGACGGACGGGATAGGTTGGATGTCCGGGAGATGGAGGTGGTGGAGGTGAGATGAAGACGAGGAGGTTTATAGATGTGGTGATGGAGGAGGACGCTCAGGACGGTGAGTTGGAGAAGAAAGCAAAAAAAAAAAAAAAAAAATTTTTTTTTTTTTTTTTTTTTTGGGGGGTGGGGGTTTACACGCCGGGTGTCCACATACTTTTGCCTAATTGACCTATAAATCAGATAATTAATACTTTGCATAAACATTTATGGAGATGAGCGTCGTAAACAGTGGTTAGTTAGGTTAGTAGCCCCGCCCTCTTTTCTTTCCTGTGTAATACTAAGCCTCGCGTCACATGACCCTTTGTTTGGTTTCATACGTTTAAAGCTTTCTGTTAAAAATATAAACTTTATTAACATAGGATTCTTCTCTTTTTAAATTGTCAGGTTTAGTTTTTTTTTTTTTTTTTTTACTTTGTCGAGCGGCGCGTCAATAATAATAATAATAATAATAATAAGTTTAAACGTGACGCCCACGCTGACAACGTTATAGAGAATATTATGACATCATAATGCGAGAACGTGAGTAGATAGAGGTTGTAATTGGAGTGAACCCTGAGGTTGGGTAACGGTCCGGCGTCCGTAGGTGCGAATACTGGCGTCGGACCCTCGGCAGAACCTGATGTGTATAAACCTTTATTTAAACTAGCTCGATGTCTGAGATAAAGTTGGATTGGATTCAGCTCCGTGCGTCTCGTCGCCGTCGTCCCCTCTGTACTGAGTGCGGGGCGTGAGAGCTCATGTAAGGCTCTCGTGTTCACATTATGGTTTGAATAATGACTCCGGGTTCGATTCCGCTGAGGTCGGTGGGTTTTGATGCTCCGGAACTCTTCGGTCCCTCGGCTTTAACGTCTCTTTGGTCTGTTGCGTCGTCCGGGTCCAGCTTTCGGGGTCCGACGCGTTTTAGTTTATAAACGTCAGAAGGAACGACAGCAGCCCCAACGTCAAGATGACGACAACAAGGAAAACCAAGCAAGCCACGAAGGAGGCCACGCCCCATCTCAGGGCTTTCCTTGAGTAGAGTCTTTGGAGTTGAGGGTCCACCTTCTCACCGCTGGCGCATCGTTTGTTGAGCTCTCTGGTCTGATGGAGGACGAGAGAGAGAGAGAGAGACTGCATCACCGACGTCCCCCTGGAGTCAGAACGACGTTCTTGGACGTTCCTTACCTTGACCGAGTACACGAGGGACGTGACGCCCACGCAGGACAGGCCGCAGACGACGCTGCAGACGGCCAGCTTCCTGTGGTCTCGCACCGCGGGACGGTGCTGCAACCCCGTCTCCACGTCCACCGTCAGCGGGACGCTGGTCTCGGCCTTCGGTTCCCGTGATGCAGACATTTCTGTGTGAAGGACAGAACGACGGCGGAACCTCGGTTTAAAACGTAATATAACCTTCATTCAGGTGGCTTAGTGGTTTGGCATGTTCTCCTCTCAGCGCTAGGGATTCCCGGTTCAGATCCCAATCTGGGTGGAGTTTAGCATGTCCTCCCCGTGTCCGCGTGGGTTTCCTCCGGGTTCTCCGGTTTCCTCCCACAGTCCAAAAACATGGATCAAGGTCAGTTGAATTCTCCAAATTGCCCCATATAGAATGTGTGTGTGAGTGAGTTTGTGCCCAGTAATAGATTGCCCCCCCTGTCCTGGGTGCATCTTCCCAGCGCCCAAAACGTTCTCTCCCATTCAGTATCTAGGGTCGTGGGGGTGGGGGGGGGGGGGGTTCTCCATGCCCATCCAGTGGAGAACATTTTGGAGACAGCTACATCCAGGACAGGGCAGCAATCCATTGCTGGGTGCAAATGCTATATAGGGGCAATTTGGAGCAGCAAATTCACCTTGAATCCATATTTAGGTATACGCGCCACCCCGATCGGGATTCGACCCTGGACCCCCAGCGCTGAGAGGCGGGCGTGCCGGCCACGTAAGATTCACTCTGCTCTGCTTTTGAATCAGTGAGTCATTTCAAAAATTTGATTCTCTGCTCGTACTGAGACATTTTGATGTGAATATGATTCACTCTCCGTAGGTAGTGAATCTGTTTTTGTATCAAACAAATCTGTTTAAATCAAGTGAATCTTTTTTTAATATTAATTATTTAAATCTTTATTTAATTATTTAAATCTTAATTTAACGTACACCTCTCTTGATTTAAAGGACTTGGACTCGTTTCCATCTCACTCAGAGTCAGAGTCTTGTCTAAATGAGTCATTTGTTCTGATTGAGATTCATCTCTTATGTACTCAGTGTGTGTTTGGGAATCACTTCGGGAATCACTTTTTTTTTTTTTTTTTTATTTTTAATTCTATGTGCTGGGCGGCACGGTGGCTTAGTGGTTTAGCATGTTCTCTCAGCGCTAGGGGTTCCCGGTTCAAATCCCCATCTGGGTGGAGTTTCCATGTCCTCCCCGTGTCCGCGTGGGTTTCCTCCGGGTTCTCCGGTTTCCTCCCACAGTCCAAAAACATGGATCAAGTCAAATGAATTCTCCAAATTGCCCCATATAGAGTGTGTTTGTGTGAGTGAGTGTGTGTCCAGCGATGGATTGGCGCCCTGTCCTTGGGTGTATCCGCCCAGCGCCCGAAACGTTCTCCCCTGGATGGGCATGGGGAACCCCCCCCCCCCCATGCCCATCGTTTCGTAACGACGCGACGCTCACGCTGTTTATTCTGTAAATCAGTGTTCGAATCAGTGAGTCATTTGCTCAGGATTTAACTCAACAGTGATATGAGTCACTGTGGGTGGCTCACGTTTATAACCTCTCATGGGTGTGTGTGTGTGAGTGTGAGTGTGTGTGAGTGTGTGTGAGTGTGTGTGTGTGTGACTCATTCATTCTTTTACAGTCAGAGGGATTTTCCGGCGAATCGAGCAGCTGCTTTGATTTGTTGCAGAATAAAAAGCCTGATGATCCGGAAAAACCACAGCATCACACGAATTAACCTTATCTGAACAAAAACCGGTCAGCTGCACTCACACACACACACACACACACACTCACACTCACACACACACACACGTACACACACGTTCACTCATACTTGTTTACTCTAACAAACAAACCCCCGATTCTTATCTTTTCTGCGGCTCATAAAGGAACTTCGTTTTTTGTTACCCGTCTGGAACCAAAGGAACCTGTTTAAATATGAAACGTTCAAAGGGAGTTACTGTCATGAACAAAAGTATTTGGACACGCCCCTTAATTATAGGATTCGGGTGTTTCATTCGCTTTCATTGTCACAGGTGAATGCCCAGCGATAGATTGCCCCCCTGTCCTGGGTGTATCCACCCAGCGCCCAAAACCTTCTCCACTGGATGGGCATGGGGAACCCCCCCCGTAAACCTAATAGAGCAGAAGATAATGGATGGATGGATTACAGGTGAAGAAAATCGAGCACCGAGGCGTTCTAAACTGCAAACTGTTGTGGGAAACAGTTTAGGGAAGGACCGTATCTGTTTCAAAATAGCCTGCCCCACCCACACAGAGCTCCACCCTCAACCCCGTTTAACCGTGAAACTGCAAACGGGGCATACATGCTGCAGCCGGAGTTTGGACTAGAACTAAAAAGTTGAATAAGTCAAAGTTAACAACCGTGCGTTTATTAAACTACATACTTAAACATAAAGTCTTCTGTAATTTAATTTAATCTTATTATTATAATTAGAGTTCAGAGGAACGATATGAGAGGCGCCCCGGCCAAACCATGAGTCATTTACTGAGTCGACTCGTCAGTCCCAGGTTCAATAAATAGATTCATTATAAATCATCGCACCTTTAAATTACATTTAGTTTCATCATCCATCCATCTCTTATCCTCCACCTAATCCTATACCAGAGTCAGGGGGTGGGGAGGTTCCCTATGCCCATACAGGTGAGGACGTTTTGGGCGCATGGCAGATACACCCAGGACAGGACGCCAATGTACTGTATCACTGAGCAAATACTCACTCCCACACACGTTATAGGGGCAATTTGGAGCAGCCAATTCACCGTTAATCCATGTGTTTTGGTTTTTTTTGGTCTGTGGGAGGAAACCAGAAAACCCTGAGAAAAGCACTCTAACCGCTGAGCCACCGCGCCGCCTCGGTTTCATTATCAGTCTGATTTTTTTCTACCACAAGCACCAGCTGTTGTTCTAAGGTTCCACCCTGATCGTGCGCGGGTGGGGTGTGCTGGATTATTAATCCGAAGGCCGTGGGTTCACTGAGCCAGCAATGTTACCAGTGTGGGTCCTTAAGCAAGGCTCTACATTTACATTTAGTCCTTTAGCCGACGCTTTTATCCAAAATGAGAACATCACAGTCAGAAGTTCTGCAGAAAACCAGCTCCACTGTAAAATCATCAAACCTGGTTGTTATTTGATGCTGCACCCCTCCCCCTTTTTTATTTTATATTTATATTGTTATTTGTTATAGAGATGAGTCTTCAGTCGTTTCTTAAAACTGCTCAGTGATTCTTACGGACAGAGTTGGGAAGATCGTACTATCATGTTGCAGTGGAGAACGCCACGGAGTGAGAATCAGCTCCTCGGTGAGGTGGAACCACCAGGGGGCGATCATCACCGGAGCGAAGTGAACGAGTCGGAGTGTGTTTTGAAAAGATAGAGTGAAGGTAGGAGGGGCCAAAAAATCAGACTGATAATGAAACCGAGGCGGCGCGGTGGCTCAGCGGTTAGAATGCTTTTCTCAGGGTTTTCTGGTTTCCTCCCACAGACAAAAAAAAAAACATGGATTAACGGTGAATTGGCTGCTCTAAATTGCCCCTATAACATGTGTGGGAGTGAGTATTTGCTCAGTGATACAGTACATTGGCATCCTGTCCTGGGTGTATCTGCCATGCGCCCAAAACGTCCTCATCTGGATGGGCATGGGGAACCCCCCCCCACCCCCGCATCTCTGCTGCCCGGCCGCTCAAGGAGGACGAGTCCCCCACTGAGTCTCGGTCCTCCCAAGGTTTCTTCCTTAAATAACAACATAAAAGTGAGTTTTGTCTTGCCGCTGTCGCTTCGGCTCGCTCTTTGGGGGTTTAAAGGCTTTTCATTCTGTAAAGCTGCTTTGTGACGATGTACTGATGTAAAAAGCGCGACAAATTACTTGAACTTGATCCAGAAATGGTTCTGTAGATCAGAGTCAGTGACCTGTACTGAATGCGAGCAGATACAGGGAGACAATGGAGGGACATGAGTGATGGAGGGACATGAGTTCTTGGGGGTTAAACACGAGTCGGGCTGCAGAGTTCTGAATCAATTGAAGAGGTCTGATCGTGGAATCAAACCTGATTGTTATTCGATGCTGCACCCGCCCCCCCCCCTCACCTTTTTTATTTTATTATTATTTTTAACAGGTTTTTTGTTAAAGAGATGCGTCTTCAGTCGTTTCTTAAAGCTGCTCAGTGATTCTTATGGACAGAGTTGGGAAGATCATACTATCATGTTGCCGTGGTGAACGCCACGGAGTGAGAATCAGCTCCTCGGTGAGGTGGAACCACCAGGGGGCGATCATCACCGGAGAGAAGTGAACGAGTCGGAGTGTATTAAGAAAAGATAGAGTGAAGGTCGGAGGGGCCAGATCCAGAAATGGTTCTGTAGGCCAGAGTCAGTGACTTGTACTGAATGCGAGCAGCTACAGGGAGCCAATGGAGGGACATGAGTGATGGGGGGGAACATGAGTGATGGGGGGAACATGAGTGATGGGGGGGGGACATGAGTGATGGGGGGAACATGAGCGATGGGGGGAACATGAGCGATGGGGGGAACATGAGCGATGGGGGAACATGAGCGATGGGGGGAACATGAGCGATGGAGGGACATGAGCGATGGGGGGACATGAGCGATGGGGGGACATGAGCGATGGGGGGACATGAGCGATGGGGGGACATGAGCGATGGGGGGACATGAGCGATGGAGGGACATGAGCGATGGAGGGACATGAGTTCTTGGGGTTAAACACGAGTCGGGCTGCAGAGTTCTGAATCAGTCGTAGAGGTCTGATTGTGGACGCTGGGATACCGGCAAGCAACGCATTACAATAATCAAGCCGGGATAGGACGCGAGCTTGAACAAGCAGCTCTAAAGGGCGAGGTGGGCGTGTCAGTGCCCCTTTAAATAAGGGCGTCCCCAAAACATTGCCTTAAAGCTGCTTTGATCTGCGTGCTGTCGTTCTGATGTGATTCCTATTGTAGAAACGTTATTAATATAAATGCGATGATGCAATCCTGCGTTTGTGGGCGGTCCTGTCTCTCTTTTCTCGGGTTCTCGTCTCCGTGAGCTTTCTGCTCGGTTCTGATCTCTAAACGTCGTATCAGGATGTGCTGATAAGTTCCGCGCCCTTCGGTTTCAGTACCGAGGCACCAGCGACGCTAACTAAACATTGGTTTACGATTAGGTTTACATTCAGTTCGCGGCTCCGCCGACTCGACGCGGGGAGGTCCTCTGGGTTCAACGTCCAGCTGAAGGGTTGCACTCTGGTGCTTTTACATGTTCTCCCCATAGCTCTTTTTCTGTACATTCAAGTGCCTTTGGATGCTAACCTGCGATGGAATGACACCCTGACCAGGGTTTCTCTATGCCCTCTGCCCCCATCGGTACCGGGATAGGCCTCGGTAGCAGCCCCCCCAGAGCAACTCGGATTAAAATAATCTGAGTAAATAGATGTATTTTCAGTATTAGAGTATACATTGCACTGTATAGATTGTGTATACTGTATGCTTATAGTATGTTCACACTTCAGACTGTATATATGTATATATTTATATATGTTGTATACAGTTCAGTGTATAGAGTATAGTTTTTATAGTCGCGTCCTGAACATCAAAAACATGATTATGTTTACAGATGTATATTCTTTATGTCTAATGTATATATTTTACAAATACAGTGGGTGGTGTTACACTATATACAGTATTTAGATTCTACAACAGCTGCAATACAGTATGTATAGTAGAGAATGTATAACATATACAGTATATATAGTACAGCATGTATAACATATACAGTATGTATAGTACACTAGGTGTAATTTATACTGTATGTATAGTTATAATACAGTATGTATAGTACAGCATGTATAACATATACAGTATGTATAGTACACTATGTATAATTATATATATATACTATCTATACTATATATATACTATACTATGTATATTCTATATATAGTATATACTGTATATACTGTATATACTATATATATATATATATATATATATATATATATATATATATATATATATATATATTACACTATGTATAATTTATACAGTATATATAGTACAGCATGTATAACATATACAGTATATATAGTACAGCATGTAGAACATATACAGTATATATAGTACAGCATGTAGAACATATATAGTATATATAGTACAGCATGTAGAACATATATAGTATATATAGTACAGCATGTATAACATATACATTATATATAGTACAGTGTGTATACAGTAAATACAACCTGTTCAGTCAGTAGAAAAATACTGAAGCACATACTAAACTCCCAAAACTCCTCCTGACGAGATGTAATTAATTATTTTTTTTATTAGTGTCCAGATTTTGTAATGTAAATAATAAGGGTGGAGGTGTTGGTACTCACGGACAGACAGACAGACTCACTGACAGGTCAGCACTTGAGGGAGGCAAGGCCCGAAATTCCTGAGCTCCTGTTTAAAGAGAATTCCCTCTCTCTCTGTCTCTCTGTCTCTCTCTGTCTCTCTCTGTCTCTCTCTGTCTCTTCTTTAAACTCTCAGGTCGTCCTCGTCTTGTCCCGTCCTTTGTTTTTGAAACCAGCAGTGTCTCTCTCTCTCTCAGAGCAGCGGTGAGAGAGTGTAAAAAAAAAAAACTTCAGCACCGAGTTAGAAGAAAACAGAGGTTTCACTTCCTCTCGCTCGCCCGCGCTCTCTCTCTCTCTCACACACACCCACACACTGATACACACCCTGTCTCTGCCAGCGTTACACCCCTCTGAGTAACACCACACCTCCTTTACCCCCCCCCCCCCTCTCTCGGTGTTTTTATTGATCTGAGAGCCGAGGTGAAGTCTGTATCGCTGAAACTGAAATTATAAAAACACACAAACAACAAGTCAGGGTTCTCCTCCCAGCGCTGGGGATCCGGGTTCTGCGGTTTGCTCCCACAGTCTGAAAACATGGATTCAAAGTGAATTGAATGCTCTAAATTGCCCCATATAATGTGTGTGTGAGTGAGTGACTGATAGATTGGCGCCCTGTCAATCTGAAATGTTCTCCCCAGAAAGGGCGTGGAACCCCCCCCCCCACACACACACACACACACAAACACACACACATCCATAGACGAGTATTAGAGTATTAAGCAAAAGATAATGAGATGGATGAATAAATTAACACGTTTCAACCAAAACGACATGATAATTAACTTAAAAATAACGGTCACTGTTCCTCTTACTGTGTGAGTGTGTGTGTTCTGATTGTTTGTACTGCAATTTCTTTTGATGTGAATCCTTTAGAACACTGAATAAGTCATCTCTCTCTTTCTCAAGATTCAAAATAGCTTTATTGGGACGACTGCATGCAAAACAATATACTCTCACTCTCTCTCTCTGTCTCTCTCTCTTTCTCTCTCTCTCTCTCTCTCTCTGTCGCTCTCGCTCTCTCTCTCTCTCTGTGTCTCTCTCTGTCTCTCGCTCACCCTCTCTCTCTGTGTCTCTCTCTGTCTCTCGCTCACCCTCTCTCTCTCTCTCTCTGTCTCTCTCTCTTTCTCTCTCTCTCTCTCTCTCTCTGTCGCTCTCGCTCTCTCTCTCTCTCTCTGTGTCTCTCTCTGTCTCTCGCTCACCCTCTCTCTCTCTCTCTCTCTGTCTCTCGCTCACCCTCTCTCTCTCTGTCTCTCTCTCTCTTTCTCTCTCGGTCTCTCTGTCTCTCTCTCTCTGTCTCTCTCTCTGTCTCTCGCTCACCCTCTCTCTCTCTTTCTCTCTCTCTCTATTTAAATTTAATTTGCTTTATTGACAAATGTTTACATTCGTTTTGTCAAAGCATATTATATACAGATAAAATCACAGGAATAAATAAATACATGTTATGTTCAATAATAAAGATTATATGTGTGTGTGTGTGTAAATAAATAATAATAGTAATGATTATATGAAAAATGTAAGTATATTATATTATATATATATATATATTATATATATATATATAATATATATATATTATATTATATATATATAATGAGAATAAAGAAATAAAAATAAATAAATAAAAAACAGACAAGAATTATACATATACAAGTTTGTGTGTAAGTGTGTGTATGTACGCAAGCGTGTGTATGGAGTGAGGAATAGGGTTTTGTGGTTGGAGGTTTGGGATTATTGTGTTGATTGTCGGGTTGTTGACTGTATCTCTCTCTCTCTCTGTCTCTCTTTGTCTCTCTCTCACTCTCTCTCTCTCTCTCTCTCTCTCTCTCTCTCTCAAGGCGGAAAGAACCCTAATGGTCCTGTGTGTCCTCTAATAGAACCAACCGAAAGAAGAAGTACAAGATGTGTTTTAATACTAAAGCTATAAGTGGAAATGTTTGGTGGCATTTTATATGTGTATAATGGTTCCCCATGCCCATCCAGGGGAGAACGTTTCGGGTGCTGGGCAGATACACCCAGGACTGGGGGGGCAATCTATCACTGGGCACACACTCACTCACACAGACACACTCTATATGGGGCAATTTGGACCATGTTTTTGGACTGTGGGAGGAAACCGGAGAACCCGGAGGAAACCCATGCGGACACAGGGAGAACATGGAAACTCCACCCAGATGGGGATTCGAACCAGGAATCCCTAGAGCTGAGAGGAGAACATGCCAAACCACTAAGCCACCGTGCCTAGATAATGTATAAAAATGTAACTATAACTGCGTTCAGTTTAAACTGTATACTGAATTTATAATATATATATTGGCATTTTATAAACGACTAGCAAAACTATTAACATTTAACAAACAAATCGTTTAAAAGATTGTGTTATTTAAAGATTGTGTTATAAACTCGTGGTTTTATTTAATAATGAAGTGTAAATGTTAATCGTTTGCTTTTAAAAGCTGAATGTACTGAGCGCCTGAGGCGATGCCCGCGTCCTAAATATAAACGGTTCCTCATAACGAAGTGCGCTGTATTAACGCACTGCTCGTGGTTTGCTGTGTTCCCTCCTTCTGATGTAGCGTGTGGATTGGAACACAGCCCGACTCGAAACGGACCTGCTGCGATTGGTGGAGTGATGTCGCTTCCTTTCCCATTGGCTGCAGCTTGGCCACGTGACGCGGGTATTATCCAATCAGCATGATAGCTGTGTGTTTCCACGTGGCGGCCCGAGACAAACAAGGAAGCGATGGTAAGCAAAGCGAGTGTCTTTGTTTAATCTGATGTAATTAAATTAAGATCAAAGGGAACGCGACGCGGTTTATTAAAATATGTAAATGTGTAAATTAATGTGTTCGTTCGGATTGTTCGTGAGGTTCGGAACTGATGCAGGTCCGTCGGCGTCCGCGTGGGTTTCCCTTCATAAAAACCGGATCGGAGCTCATTAATTAAACATGACATCAAATATCACGTCATAGAAAAATATTTAATGAGACACGCCCCTTAAATCACCTCTCCATCGTCACAGGTGTAGCTCACCGAGTTTGTGAGAACAGTTTGGGGAAGGCCCTGTTATGATTTATGTGCACAAGGCAAGATGAATGAAGAGCATGGTGGGTGAGTGAGTGGGTGTTGGGTGGGTGGGTGTTGGGTGAGTGGGTGGGTGTTGAGTGAGTGAGTGGGGTGGGGGGGAGTGGGGTGGGTGTTGAGTGGGTGGGTGGGTGAGTGGGTGGCTGAGTGTTGGGTGGGTGTTGGGTGAGTGGGTGTTGGGTGAGTGGGTGTTGGGTGGGTGTTGGTTGGGTGGGTGGGTGAGAGTGGGTGTTGAGTGAGTGGGTGGGTGGCTGAGTGTTGGGTGGGTGTTGGGTGAGTGAGTGGGTGTTGGGTGAGTGGGTGTTGGGTGGGTGTTGGGTGAGTGAGTGGGTGGGTGTTGAGTGGGTGGGTGGGTGTTGGGTGGGTGGGTGGGTGTTAGGTGAGTCACTGATACACTGACGCACCTCGTCCCACAGACTCACTCTGTCCCATGGACACGCCCCCCCCCACTGACATGCCCCTCCCCCTGACATGCACCCTGTCCCGCAGACATGCATCCATCCCACAGAGACACCCCCTCACACAGACACTCCCCTCCCACTAATATGCACTTCGTCCCATGGACACGCCCCTTCCCACTGACACGCCCCCTGTTCCACAGACACGCTTCATCACCACAGAGACACCCCCCACACACAGACAAGCCCCCCTCACACAGACACTCCCCTCCCACTAACATGCACCCCAGCCCACGACACACTCTTTCCCCCCGGACACGCCCCCTCCCCACAGACACGCCCCGCCCCAATGACACGCTCCATCCCGTAGAAGGTCCTCACCGCTGAGAGACAGGGAGTGGTTTAAACGGTTCCGTGGGTGCTGATGGTGTCTCTGCTTTCAGGGCGTCGACGAGGTGATCGCTTCGGAGCGGTACGGCTCTCGGCAGCGGTGGAGCTACCGCCTGAGGAACGGAGCGCTGCGCCGCGAGAGAGCCGACCGGGACGCCGCGGCGCCGGGAACGTCCATCACCGACACCTTTAAGGTCCATCAGAGCCTTTTAGATCCATCACTCATTTGTTTACGTTTGGGGGACAGGAGGCAGGACAAGGGGGAGAGTCATCCACCATGGCGCCCTCTTGTGGAAGCGGCCGGTTTAACATCATTGAAGCTTTAACGGTCTGGTCTGGTCTGGTCTGCCCCCGCAGAACGTTTTCCTGCCTCAGGGGTTCCCCGAGAGCGTCAGCGAGGATTATCTGCCGTACCAACTGTGGGACACGCTGCAGGTAAGCCTTCTAATCAGACCCCCCGACGCCCACTGTGCAGTACGGTGGAGGACGTCCGTAATCAGAGATGTGTGTGTTTACATTTCATCGGTCTGAATTCCTGATTCGTGTCTGTGCTGATTTCGGCAGGCCTTCTCCAGCTCTCTGTCCGGCACCCTGGCCACCCAGGCCTCGCTCAGAGGGGTGGGTGTCGGCAACCAGGAGGCCACGGTTGCCGCGGCCACCGTCACCTGGTTGCTCAGAGGTGCGTTTGGGGTGTTTGTTCTCCTGCGGTGTCTGAGTTTCGGAGCTTTTTCGTAAAGGAGGACATGTCTCTCTCTCTTGGTGCAGATGGAACCGGGATGTTGGGCAGAATTCTCTTCGCCTGGCTGAAAGGGTGAGCTTTTGGAACTACACCAGGGTGGAGGGGGGGTTAGTTACTCTTACGTGGGTGGGTGAGGTTCTCCTCGGTGTGGTGTTCCTCCCACGGTCCACAGAGTAAGTGGGACCCCAACATGTCCAGGGGAATCGAACCCGGGACCTTTCTGTTAGAGGTTTAAATCTATGAGGCTACAATGGACTACAATGTGACGGGATAGGAGTTAATCAATGTGTCCTCACCTCCCCTGCAGAAGCAAGCTGGATTCAGAAGCTAAGAAATGGAGGTAGGCTGATGACCTCACAGCATCATGTGATCAGCGCTCTTATCTGGGATGAACTTGTCACTCGAACCCGTTTCCAGGCTCTTCGCCGACGTGCTGAACGACGTGGCCATGTTCATGGAGATCGCCGCGCCTCATTTCCCGACGCTCTTCATCCCGGTTCTTTGCGTTGCTGGAGTTTTTAAGGTGAAAATCTTACTCTCTAATCTCATCCTCCCCTTACCTCCCATCTCCATCTGGGTTCTTTGTTGGTGTTAGTCCCCTGTTGGATTGTTTATTGTCAGTTCTGCAGAGACGCTGATGGGATAGGAATAATGCCCCCACCCAATAACCCCTGCTCTGTGGTGGTACTATTGGGGTTCTGACCGTTACAGAACACAGTATGTCCTGTAGAACACAAACAGATGGACTACAGAATGGAACTGTAGAACTACAAAGACCATCTGTACAGGAAGAAAAACTGAGAACAAGGAGAGCAGGAAGGGGGCGTGTCCAAACGTTTTATTGTTCTTTGTACAAGACAATTATTTAAGTAAGTTTCTCATTTCCCCTCATATAAGAAGAGGAGATCGTTAGAGGTGGGAATTTGTTAGGAGATCGTTGGCGTTGGGAGATCGTTGGCGTTGGAAGTCTTTCAACATTGGGAGTCTGTTGGCGTTGGGAGATCATTGGCGTTGGGAATTTCTTGGCATTGGGCTATACGAACGTTGAACCAACGAACGTTGGTTCAAGTTCAAGTAATTTATTTATATAGCGCTTTTTACAACAGTACATTGTCACAAAGCAGCTTTACAGAATGAAAAGCCTTTAAACCCCCAAAGAGCGAGCCGAAGCGACAGTGGCAAGAAAAAACTCCCTTTTATGTTGTTATTCAAGGAAGAAACCTTGGGAGGACCAAGACTCAGTGGGGGACTGAGTTGGTGTTGGGAGTCCGTTGACGTTGGGAGTCAGTTGGCGTTGGGAGTTTCTTGGCATTGGGAGTCAGTTGATGTTGGGAGTTAGTTGACGTTGGGAGATCATTGGCGTTGGGAGTTTCTTGGCATTGGGAGTCAGTTGACGTTGGGAGATCATTGGCGTTGGGAGTTTCTTGGTGCTCAGAGTCCGTTGGCGTTGGAATATCGTTGTCATTGGGAGTCCTTCGGCGTTGGGAGTTTCTTGGCAGTGGAACTCCGTTGGCGTTGGAAGTCCATTGGCGTTGGGTGTTCCTTGGCGGTTGGAGTTAACTGGAGTCCGTTGGCGTTCTGTGTGTTCTTGCCCTCTGCAGTCGATCGTCGGCGTGGCCGGAGGCGCCACGAGAGCGGCGCTGACCGTTCATCAGGCTCGCCGGAACAACATGGCTGATGTCTCAGCTAAAGATGGGAGTCAGGTAATGACATCACTGACGGAAGGTCACATGCTTCATCTTTATTAACCTTCAGGTCGGGTGTCGGTTCTTTAAATGAACACCCAGCCAGCGACTCGGTGGTGGATCTGTGGACGTTTCTGATGACGCTGTTGATCTGTTGACAGGAGACGCTGGTGAATCTGGCGGGACTGCTGGTTAGCTTGGTTCTAATCCCGCTGGTGACGGAGAACCCGCTGTAACGCCGTAAACTCAGCCGTCTCAACATTCCCAGCTGGTTTACGAGATGAGGTGTGTAATTTGTATGTTCTCCCCAGGCTGACCTTCGTCCTGTTCTTCCTCTTCACCGTCCTCCACCTGTTCGCCAACTACAAGGCCGTGCGTTCGGTCGTCATGGAGACGCTCAACGAAGCCCGTCTGTCCATCCTCCTCCATCAGTACCTGACCGACGGACGCATTCTCAGTCCGGCCGAGGCCAATCGCAGAGAACCTGTGTTTCCGGTGGGTTCCCGAATGTTTTTTAGTGCCCCCTAATGGAGAGAACATGTTCCAGATTGAATTCTTGGCAGGACGGAGACGGTTCTCTCTGAACCTTAATGTGTTCTGACTCGGCGCTTCACGTTGGGAACCTTGTCTTTTATTTCAGAGCTGAGACGGCGCGGGGCCCTCAGGCTGGGGGCGCCACTGAGGGATGTTATTAGAGAGTACGTACGTGCTTCTGCTTTACTTTACGTTTATTAAGCGTCCGTTAATACATTTAATTGTTTCTGTGTTTGGTAGTTCTCAGGAACTGCAGCTGGCCTCGAGGAACTTCACCAGAACCTTTCTCATCAGCATAAATAAAGGTACGAGAAGAAAGTCCCTCAGAACCTAAAGGCTTCTGTTGTTCAGAATAAGACTGTGTGTGTGTGTTTGTATGTGTATGTGTATGTTTGTGTATGTATGTGTGTATGTGTGTGTGTTTGTATGTTTGTATGTATGTATGTATGTATGTATGTATGTGTGTGTGTTTGTATGTGTATGTTTGTATGTATGTTTGTATGTATGTATGTGTGTGTATGTATGTGTGTAAGTGTGTGTGTGTTTGTATGTGTATGTTTGTATGTATGTGTGTATGTGTATGTTTGTATGTATGTATGTATGTATGTATGTATGTGTGTATATGTGTTTGAATGTGTGTGTGTTTGTGTATATGATGATGACATTGTGTTCCTCTCTGTAGGTGCAATGTGTGTGTGTGTGTGTGTGTGTGTGTGTGTGTGATGATGACATTGTGTTCCTCTCTATATGTGTGTGTGTGTGTGTGTGTGTGATGACACAGTGTTCTTCTCTGTATGTGTGTGTGTGTGTGTATAAGATGATGAAATTGTGTTCCTCTCTGTAGGTGCGGTGTGTGTGTGTGTGTGTGATGACATTGTGTTCTTCTGTGTGTGTGTGTGTGTGTGTTTGTGTATATGATGATGACATTGTGTTCCTCTCTGTAGGTGCGGTGTGTGTGTGTGTGTGTGTGTGATGACATTGTGTTCTTCTGTGTGTGTGTGTGTGTGTGTGTGTATATGATGATGACATTGTGTTCCTCTCTGTAGGTGCAGTGTGTGTGTGTGTGTGTGTGTGTGTGTGTGTGTGTGTGTATGATGACATTGTGTTCCTCTCTGTAGGTGCAGTGTGTGTGTGTGTGTGTGTGTGTGTGTGTGTGTGTGTGTATGATGATGACATTGTGTTCCTCTCTGTAGGTGCAGTGTGTGTGTGTGTGTGTGTGTGTATATATATGATGATGACGACATTGTGTTCCTCTCTGTAGGTGCAGTGTGTGTGTGTGTGTGTGCTGATGCCTCCACTCGTGATCAGATCATGGCGGCGTGTCAGGCTCTGTGTCTCAGCTGGGTGTTAAATTCCGGTCCTGTCCAGTGTGAGGCGCTGGCGTCCCTCTCTCGTGTCTCAGGTGTGTGTATGTATGTAAATGTGTGTGTGTGTGTATGTATGTGTGTGTGTATGTATGTGTGTGTGTGTGTATGTATGTATGTGTTGTGTTTATGTATGTAAACTCGAATCACATAAACATAAAGTGAAGTGTATTACACAGTTACCGAACGTTTAACAGTATTTTATTGTGGAAAACATCATTATGATTGACATGCACAAGCTCCGCCCCATTCAGGCCTTCCCTCATATTAAAGCCGACCGTTCTCTTTTCCAGGTTCGTGGAATCTGGTTTCTGAAAGCCACGAGCTGATGGACCGAATGTTCTCCTCCTTCTTCGCAGGTAAACGCTGACATCATCGTTCTGATGAGGTCATCGGTTCCACGCCGATGAGTCTCATCGCCATAGTAACCGAGGTTTTTGTCGTGTTTGAGGTCTGAGCGGCGCCGGCTGGCGGACGGACCACACGCTGCTGGACTGGGACGAGTGGAGGGCGGAGTGGATGAAGAAGGTCGACCTGTAACCAAACTTCCAACATACATC
>JAFMOC010000937.1:12500-20000 GCA_019802505.1 Corydoras sp. C115 | reverse complement strand
AATACAACTAAAACTCTGCAGGATGACGGAGAACCATTTGAGACCATTGAGAAGCATTTTTAAAAAAGGACACTATTCTATTTACTGAAATGCAAATGATGGACGTTGACCGTCCACAATGACGAAAATGAAGATGTACAACACCGAATAATATGATTCAAATGGATAGAGGAACTTTTACAGGTTCTAATATGACGGACGTGGCGTGTCCATGGTTGTGTAAATACTACAAAGTCACTTAAGCGTATAGTTTGCACTAAATGTACTCGATCTAGTACACACTGAACAGCAGGTGGTTGTGGACTCGACCCTGCACCTCTGGTGGTGATCTGAATCTACTTAGATCTGAATTAAACACTAACAATACGACACGACACGTGGTGGTACCGCTTTTTAAATTAAAGGTGATTCTACAGGTGGCTCAATGCAGATGTAAAGATCATTACGGTTTTTATTTGCGTTATTAATACTAGAAAACTGAAGCTACGGTTTGCTAAGACAGGGGTGTCACTCGGGGAACGTGTCTGCCGCCATCTGCTGGTGAAGCAGTGAACTCGCATGTCTGCGTTACGCGTTTGGCGCCAAAATCTGAGGCGATTAAAAAAAAAACTTTTTACAAAACGATAATAAAACATTTACTCTTTTGGCTTCAAGATCCGTTTTATCAGCTTTTTTTTTTTAAATTAACTTTTAATTCATTTAGATCCTGCCATTTAAACTGGAACCCTGTGACGCAGCTCATTGGAAACGTCATTAAAAATCATATAGCGTTTGTTTAATGTTCACTTATTTAGCATTTACATTATTAAATATTGTTTATAACTGCTTTACTGAACCCTGGTAAAGGTTCCAAATAAGGTAACCATGAAAAAAGTGACCTTAAAGTTCCAATGGTTAACTTTGGGTAACTAAAGTTAGGGTCCAGGAACTATAAAATACACTGGGTTCTACTCTATGTTATATTTATCCATCCATCCATCCATTATCTACCACTTTATCATATTCCAGGGTTGCGGGGGGGGGGGGGGGGGGGGGGGGGTCCCCATGCCCATCCAAGGGAGAACGTTTCGGGCGCTGGGCAGATACACCCAGGACAGGGCACCAATCTATCACTGGGCACACACTCACTCACACACACACTCTATATGGGGCAATTTGGAGAACTCAATTGACTCGATCCATGTTTTTGGACTGTCGGAGGAAACCGGAGAACCCGGAGGAAACCCACGCGGACACGGGGAGGACATGGAAACTCCACCCAGATGGGGATTTGAACCGGGAATCCCTAGCGCTGAGAGGAGAACATGCTAAACCACTAAGCCACCGTGCCACCCTGTTATATTTATATTATACATATTGTTTATTGGATCCGTACGCAACACACCGGACAGCAGCGCTTGGGATATATTTAATTGGTTATGATTTAAATGTGAAGCATTTGGGGGAAATCATTAGCAGAAATTAAATGTATAATTAATAACTATGTTTTCATTCCATTTTACCATCTTTATGTTGTTTTATTAGTTTAAAACGAGTCTTTCATACCTACATTGGCAAACACACTTCTAGAGTAACTTCATTAGTTACGGCTCTTTTACCGAAGCTGGTCAGGCGTCGTGGCGTTTAGTTGGTTGCGATGCGCCGTTTGGTTTCCAATGTATGAAATTCAAGTAAATATATAGTAACCTGTTTAATAAAATCTGCGAACATTTATTCTAACGTTAACAGGCCGTGCAAATTGTCCTCCGTAAAAGTTTTTTTTTTTTACAAATTCTATACAAGAAATAAATAGTGTGGTTGGCAGGACGCCTCCAGCCCGCACTCTTACATTAGTTTTTCTACTTATATACAGTGACCATGTGCAAATATTTTACCATATAATTAACGACGGTAGCTTATTCTCAGAAAGAAAATATAAGGAACGAAGGCCATGCGATTCCACTGCTTTACCAGCATGTTAACAAAATTCAGAACTTTAAAAGCCGAAAGTCCTCCGGTGTCCTATGATTATAAATTACACAGTTGGTCGCAACTCAACACGTGCGCTCCGTCGTCCTGTTCCTCCTAATTAGCAGCAGGGCGGCGATGTTAAAAGCCTGAAATGATATTAATTGTTATTTTATATGACCGCAGTTCATATCAGCCCCAGCTAACGATAAGAATACGCACAAGTGTGTCTACATACTTTTGGCCAGGCCGACTACGTTCTCAGGAGCGGGGATCTCGGGGTTAGTGTGGCGACCATGCGGATGATGTCAGTAACTAACTGGATGCACGTCCTAACTTTTACACTACGTAAAACGCACTAATCCTCGGCGAGAGGAGTGTGGGGGGGGGGTGGGGGTGAGCTCGGGCGATGGGTTCTCTCAGGTTCCTTTGGGTGGGCTCCATTTCAGGGCGGCAGGATCGATGGTCTTTCCGCTTCCACGTTTTAGCTCTTTGGACTTCCAATCGTCAATCAAGTCCTGGAGATCAATCAAGTAATGGGTTAGTCTCACAACGTTCTCCTGACAACGTACACGCCACTAACGGTTCTGGATTCCATATTCCCGATTGAGATCACTATGAACGTGAACTTGAAATCATTCTTTTAATCCCCATAATGATCGAGGTCGTCGCTGGTACCAGGGTACCTGCTCCAGACTGGACTGGCGGTCCTGCAGGACGCCCCCTAATGGACTCACATATAGTTCTCCAGTTGGTAGAGTTTTTCCATTTGTTAAATATCTGGACATAGCTGTCCTACACTGTCGTTGCTGCCCGCTGCTCAAGGACGATGAGTCCCCCACTGAGTCTTGGTTCTCCCAAGGTTTCTTCCTTAAATAACAACATAACAGGGAGTTTTTTTCTTGCCACTGTCGCTTCGGCTCGCTCTTTGGGGGTTTAAAGGCTTTTCATTCTGTAAAGCTGCTTTGTGACAATGTACTGTTGTAAAAAGCGCGACAGAAATAAATAACTTGAACTTGAACTCCAGACAGTCTGGAGTCTGGAACCTCCAATTCACCCCCCCCCCCCATGTTTGGAGAAACGTAAAAATCGGTACCTGTCTCTTCAGAACCAGATGCTTCCCCTTCCAGTACTTGAGCATCTGCAACGACTGGAGCGTGCTGACGATGTCGACGGGATTGACGGCGGTTTCCTGGCTGATCTCTGCTCAGAACACCAACAGAAGATCACGAGAACATGTGAGAAGCATTTAACACCATCCAAAGACTTCCAGTACGAAGAACCCACGATCGGAGACAAGCCATGGAGCCACCACACCCCAGAAGTGTAGATTACCCCAGAAATCTACCGAGAGAACAACGTCCCATTCCATGGTGACGGTGGACGTTCCATACCTTTAATGGAGATCTCTTTGCCCTGGAAGCTACACAGGTAACGCAGGAGAACCTCCTTCCAGTAGCTCCGGTAACTGATGAGACCCAGATCAGACAGCGGGCGCTCGGGCGAGCCCACCTTCTCCTCCACCTTGGACAGCAGATAACCTGCACAACGGAAAGACAGACCTTCAGACCGTGGGAGCGACGAGAGTTGAGGGCCTTGCTGAAGGGCCCGCCTTGGTCACGCCAATGGAACCGAGGAGCTGGTCTGTACTCACTGAAGTCGATCAGCATTTTGCCGTAACCCTGTCTCATGTACTGCGGCATGGTCAGGATGCAGGACACGTTGTAGTTCAGGAACGAGTTCTTCTCCTGCATAGAGAACATGTCGGACTGAGTGGCCCGCAGACACTTTAGAACCGGGCGCACCCCGAAAAACCATTCGCCGCTTACTTTGGAGAAATATCCGACCAGGTGACAGCCGGTGTTGTCCGCCTCGGTCATCACGTAGAAGAGGAACGGTTCCACGTCGTAGTACAGGGTCTTATGGTCGAGGAACAGCTTGGCGAGGAGGCAGAGGTTCTGACAGTAGATCTGTTAGAACACAAATGGAAAGTTTTTGGCCAAAACTTGACTGACCCACACTGAACCCTGATCTCAACCCCATCCACCTTTGGGATGAACTGGAACTGAGATTGTGGTCCCGGGTCCATTGGTCCAACATGAGGCCGGACACTCATTTTGGACCAATGGACCGGGACCACAATCTCAGTTCCAGGGTACAGTGTGGGTCAGTCAAGTTTTGGCCAACCATGTCTTTATGGTCCTTGGCTCGTTGGGCCGTCCCCAAACTGTTGACCAAAAACACGTGAGAGACTTTGGTGGGCGGAGCTACCGCACGCCGCAGAACGTACCTTGTTTTTCTTGCCGTCTACTTCGAAAACAGAGATGGCAGATTTTCTGTAGATTTCGTCTCCTGGCGGATGCTTCCACACGCACTTCGCCTGTTCACAACATGGGGGCGCAACGAACACAGCCGAGTTAGTGTTTCACTAAATACACTATACGAACACAAAGTATACGGACACGTCGGGTAGCTATAACAACGTGTTTTTATTGCACTGTGATAATCAGTAACCGCATGTGGGTGGAGCCAATCGGCTCTAATGTGTAGAAACCGAAGGTTTGTGATGTCATGGTACCAGGTGACGTCGGAGGATGGTCTGACTCTTCATGTATTTAAGGCAGAACTCGCACATGTAGAGGCGCCCGAGGCGAGCGTACTCCTCCGGGTACGGCGAGTGGTACCACGTATCCAACTCGTAACAGCCGAACATGATGGTTTTAATCATGTTACTGCCCTCTGTGGTCTGACCCTGAAGACGCAGCTTCTCCTGAAACAGAGCGAGCGAGCGAGAGAGAGAGAGACAGAGAGAGAGCGAGAGACAGAGAGCGAGAGAGAGAGCGCTTATACAATAAATCAATATATAAATACTATACACCAAACACAAAAAAGAGAAGTGACTTAAACAAACGAGAGAAATAAAGATAAAGAGTAAACAAAAAGAGAGACGAAATAAGAGTCAGGAGGTGGGGGGGGGGGGGGGGGGGTAATACATATGAAGGACAAAGGAAACGAAATGAAGTAAAAAAAAAAAAAAAAAAATCTAAAATAAAATAAAGAAAGAGAAGGAAAAAGAAGGAGAGGTAAAGAAGTAAAGAAACAAGACGAGAAGTAAAAAGAGTCAAGGAGACGAAATGGAGAAAAGAATGAGAGAGAAGAAAAGTAGAAAGAAATTGAAGGAGACAAAACTGAAGTGAAAGAGAGAAAGAGAGAGAGAAATGAAATAACGAAATAAAAGTGAAAAAGAAAGAAGACGTGAAAGAGAAAATAAAATAAGAGACGAAATGAAGTAAAAGAAAGAAGGTGAAAGAAAATAAAACAGTAAGGAAGAAAAGAAATATAAAACAGTAAAGAAAATGATGTGAGGGAAAGAGGAAAAAAAAAAAAACAACAAGAAACTAAGAGATGAAATAAAGACGAAAGAAGTGAGAGACGAAAAACAAGAAAACAAAGAAGGAAATAATGAGCGTTCTCTCACCAGGTCCTCTGAGGCTCGCGCCTGCGCTTTCCTGAACAACTCCAGATCATAATCACTGGTGATGTTCTCCAGCAGAGGCTCTCGATTCACAGCGGCGTTCCGATCCAGGTCCTGTAAAGAACCGGGACATGTTCTCCTGTTCTGTAAACGATGTCCCCGGTCCGTCAATGAAGCAGAACTCACCGCCTCCTTCTCCTTCTGATCCTTATGAGACGGGGAGGACTTCTTCCTCCTCAGCTCCGTCACCTTCTCTTTGTACCGCATCTGATCGGAGAACACAGAGAACCAATAAAAAAAAAACACAGAGAACCAATGAAAAAAAACAAAAAACAAAACAAAAAACACAGAGAACCAATTATTAAAAAAAAAATTTAAATAAAAAAATAAAAAAAAGAGAACCAATCAAAAAACACAGAGAACCAATTTAAAAAAAAGATATGAAATAAAAAAGATATATAAAAAACACAAAAGAACACAGAGATTCAATTAATAAAAACAAGTCCATCTGATCAAAGAACACAGAACAGATCACAGAACATAGAGAACCAATAAAAGAAACAGAGAACCAATTAAAAATAAAAAACCCACAAAAGAACACAGATCGGATAAAAAACAGGTCCATCTGATCATAGAACACAGAGATCCTAAGATGGACTTAGTTAAGCTAAGCTCTCAGTTCCACGCTGACTGAACCCGTCATGATCGTCCAATCAGCATTAATTATCTAATCAACATTGTGTTGGCGATGTGACCCCTAGTGGATGGAGGATACCTGACTCCGTGTGGCGTGTCGGTTCTCATCCTGACTCTGAGACAGAGGTCTCTCCTCCACGCCTTTATCTCGAGAACCTGCCTTTGACTTTAGATACAGAGCGAGAGAGAGAGAGAGAGAGAGAGAGAGAGAGACAGAGAGAGACACCAAAAGAAAACGAGAGAGAGAGAGACCAAAAAAAAGAGAGCGAGCGAGCGAGAGAGAGAGAGACAGAGAGAGACACCAAAAGAAAGAGAGAGAGAGACAGCAAAAAGAGCGAGCGAGAGAGAGAGACAGACACACCAAAAGAAAGAGAGACACCAAAAAGAGAGAGAGAGACACCAAAAGAAAAAGAGTGAGAGACACCAAAGAGAGAGAGAGAGAGAGACACCAAAAGAAAGAGAGACACCAAAAAGAGAGAGAGAGAGAGAGACACCAAAAGAAAGAGAGAGAGACACCAAAGAGAGAGAGAGACAGACAGAGAGAGAGACACCAAAAGAAAGAGAGAGAGAGAGACAACAAAAGAAAGAGAGCGAGCGAGAGAGAGAGAGAGACAGAAAGAGAGACACCAAAAGAAAGAGAGAGAGAGACACCAAAAAGAGCGAGCGAGAGAGAGAGACAGAGAGAGAGAGAGACAGAGAGAGACAGACAGACAGACAAAAAGAAAGAGAGACACCAAAAAGAGAGAGAGAGAGAGAGACAGACAGAGACACCAAAAGAAAAAGAGTGAGAGACACCAAAGAGAGAGAGAGAGAGAGAGAGAGAAACCAAAAGAAAGAGAGAGAGAGTCCAAAAGAAAGAGAGAGAGAGACACCAAAAAGAGAGAGATAGAGAGAGAGAGAGAGAGAGACACCAAAAGAAAAAGAGAGAGAGAGAGAGACACCAAAAGAAAGAGAGCGAGCGAGCGAGAGAGAGAGACAGAGAGAGAGAGAGAGAGACAGAGAGAGAGAGAGAGACAGAGAGAGAGAGACAGAGAGAGAGACAGAGAGAGAGAGACAGACACACCAAAAGAAAGAGAGACACCAAAAAGAGAGAGAGAGACAGAGACAGACAGAGAGAGAGAGAGAGACACCAAAAGAAAGAAAGATTAGACTTGTTAGTTATTTTCTGATATTTATATTTATATATATTTTTTTTTTTGTTGGTGTATTTACTTTGCACTCGTCCGCTGACAGATTGTGATACAGAGGACAACCGGAGATAGAGAAATGTCTCTCGTGTTTTCCCGTCAGGTGACCTGAACAAAAACAATAATAAAAAATTAATTAACTTAATTAACTCTCACAGGTTTCTCTCTCTCTCTCTCTGTAACGAACTCGTTTCT
>JAFMOC010000937.1:0-7500 GCA_019802505.1 Corydoras sp. C115 | reverse complement strand
ATGCGTTTTGATCGCTAAATCTCCTGATATATGACGTTATCGCTTTTTTTTTCTGTACCGGCGCTGATGGCTGAAACCGCCGCCTCGTGAGGTGTAATTTAGCTTCGATATTCTTTTATTGTAGCCATTTTTTAAATTTGTTTAACGCATTTTTAACTATTTTTAGTATCGTTACGTTCACTATGTGCATTATAGAACGTTCATACGCCGTTAGAAACGTATAGTACCGAACTTTGCAAGGCCGTATCCCAAATGGCTCGCCGGCTCCTAGTGGAGGTTCCCTACTCCCCGTGTGTCGTTACTGTAGTGTGAACACTATCTAGTGCACTTGATGGAAGTTAATGCGCGGTTTAGGATTCAGCCGCGTTGGAAGTGCCACTCGTTTCGCTTTTTATTTGTAAGTTCGAGGGTCGAGCCTCCACGTGTTTATGATCTTATAACCAATTAAATTTTTTTTATGTTTTATAAAGCGGCTTGGTGGTTAGCACGGTTCTAATCCCCATCTGGGTGGAGTTTGCATGTTCTCCCCGTGTCCGCGTGGGTTTCCTCCGGGTTCTCCGGTTTCCTCCCACAGTCCAAAAACATGGATCAAGTCAATTGAATTCTCCAAATTGCCCCATATAGTGTGTGTGCCCAGTGATAGATTGCCCCCCTGTCCTGGGTGTATCCGCCAAGGGCCCGAGACGTTCTCCCCTGGATGGGCATGGGGAACCCCCCCCCCCCCCCCCCCCGCGACCCTAATGGAGGATAAAGCGGAAGATAATGAATGAATGTTTTATAAAACGGGAAAGAAGGAAAAATGCTTTTTTTTTTTTTTTTTTTTTAAAAAAAAAAAAAAAGGGACTATATTACGTCGCGGAGGAGCGGATTACTAACGATTTTCCTTTCAATAATAAACACATTAATGATCAATTTTATTTTTTATTTATTTTTATTTTTAATAGTGTGTAAGCGTTTTATAAAAGCATTAAGACGTTTGAGGTTGTATTATTGTGAATAAGTCACGGCGGAGAGGTGGAGCTGTACTCCACTACATGTCGGGACTAATGACGCCTCTGTGATTTATTCACAATAATGCCACGCCCTCTCGTACATGTTACTTAAATAAAACTACAATTCAGATTTGCGTCTGTAAATGTCAACCTGGTTTAATTTACTATAATACTAGAAAGCTCAAGTTACTTAAATACGTCTTTTTTTTTGTTTCAGTCTCACCGCAAGTTTTCGGCTCCCCGCCACGGCTCTCTGGGCTTCCTGCCCCGTAAGCGGAGCAGCAGGCACCGTGGCAAGGTGAAGAGCTTCCCCAAGGATGACGCCAGCAAGCCCGTCCACCTCACCGCCTTCCTGGGCTACAAGGCCGGCATGACCCACATCGTCCGCGAGGTGGACCGACCCGGATCAAGTGAGTGTGTGTGCGAGCGCGTGTCCGCGTGCTGGCCGTCCTGCCTGTGATGAGACCATCGACGGGCGGACATAGTGGGCCATACGCCCCCTGCTGAATGTCGTGTACTGAGCGCAGCGTCGTGCGTGGACGCTTGTTCCTCCTCCTCCTCCGCCGGCCGTGTCCTCACCGCCCGTGCGTTCTGTCTGCAGAGGTCAACAAGAAGGAGGTGGTGGAGGCGGTCACCATCGTGGAAACCCCGCCCATGATCGTCGTGGGCATCGTCGGGTACGTCAACACCCCCCACGGCCTGCGCCCCCTGAAGACCGTCTTCGCCGAGCACATGAGCGACGACTGCAGACGCAGGTTCTACAAGAACTGGTGAGTCGGCTGCCGGGTTTGGGGCTCCGTCTTCGTTGCCATGGAGCTTTTCGACTTGGGCCTAACCTCCGTATCGCTCAGCTCCGCTCGGGTACCCCGTACCCCGATGAGCTCCGGGCTCCTCTGGCCGGCGGAAAGGGCTCCTTAGAGGCCGTGCCACGAGCCCCTTTTTTCAGAGCCGCTGTTGGCGGCGATGCCCAGCCTCCTTCCTCTGGCTCTGAGCCACGAAGGGACTGCGTGCCAATCTTGTGCTTCCTGTGGCGCCCATTCAGGTACAAGTCCAAGAAGAAGGCCTTCACCAAGTACAGCAAGAGGTGGCAGGATGAGGAGGGCAAGAAGCAGCTGGAGAAGGACTTCGCCACCATGAAGAAGTACTGCGAGGTCATCCGCATACTGGCGCACACTCAGGTGGGTGCCCGTCCGTCCGACCTCGCGGTCTTCTGAAGGCGTAGACCGGCCTTGACCTTCCGCCCCCTTCCGTTTCCCCCCAGATGCGCCTGCTGCCCCTCCGGCAGAAGAAATCGCACCTGATGGAGATCCAGCTGAACGGCGGCACCGTGGCGCAGAAGGTGGACTGGGCGCACGAGAAGCTGGAGCAGGCCGTCCCCATCAACACCGTCTTCGGCCAGGACGAGATGATCGACGTCATCGGCGTCACCAAGGGTCACGGCTACAAGGGTGAGTCCCCTTCCCGTGTCCGTCCTCCCGTACCGCGTGGTGATGAAAAACGTGGATCCCGCGTCAGGCATGGCGCCCGACTCACCGTGAGGAGACCCTCCATGCTGCCTTCCTTCTGAACGCACGTCGTCTCGGGAGCGTCGTAGCCTAGAGCCCTAACGGTCCCGCCGCAATGACGCCCCCCTGTCTCCGTTCCACAGGCGTGACGAGCCGTTGGCACACCAAGAAGCTCCCGCGCAAGACTCACCGCGGTCTGCGCAAGGTGGCTTGTATCGGGGCGTGGCATCCCGCCCGCGTGGCCTTCAGCGTGGCGCGCGCCGGTCAGAAGGGCTACCACCATCGCACGGAGATCAACAAGAAGGTGAGGTTGAGGACATGGCGCCAACTCCTGAAACTACGAATAGACTGCGCTGCACTCGATGTACTTTGGAGGTTAACGCCGTCATTTGTTTACAGATCTACAAGATCGGACAGGGCTACCACAACAAGGACGGGAAACTGATCAAGAACAACGCCTCCACCGACTACGACCTCTCCAACAAGAGCATCAACCCCCTGGTGAGCCCTCCCACCTTTTGATTAACCTCCTTATGAAGTCCCACTGCTCTACTGGGAGGGGGTGGAGACGGTAGGAAACCAAACTAGATGCCTAAATTTTGGCTACAACACGCGTTTCCACCCTTCGAACACCAGGGGGAGCCCATTTTTTAAGATGCCGTCGCGCGATCCCCCAAGTCGCTCACCGTCGCCCTCTTCTGTCCTCAGGGTGGCTTCGTGCGCTACGGCGAGGTGACCAACGACTTCCTGATGCTGAAGGGCTGCGTGGTCGGGACCAAGAAGAGGGTGCTGACGCTGCGCAAGTCCCTGCTGGTGCAGACGAGCCGGCGCGCCCTGGAGAAGATCGACCTCAAGTTCATCGACACCACCTCCAAGTTCGGCCACGGACGCTTCCAGACGCTGGACGAGAAGAAGTCCTTCATGGTGAGGCTGCGTTGCCGTGGTGGTGGTGCGGTCCTATCGTCTTTGGGGGGGGGGGGTTCCGTGTCCCACCGCCCCGCACCGTTCGTAACCTGTTTCAGCTCCGCCGTCTGAAATGCGGGTTCCATTCCGGTGCCACAGGAACGTTCGGTGAGGCAGGGGAGTGCCGCGCCTCCATGCACAGCTCCCTGTTCACTCTCTGACGACACCCTCCACCCGAGTCGGTCACGAACCCCCCCCACCTCCCGAGTATGAGGGCCGCATCCTAATCCTCCACTCTTCTCTTACAGGGTCCACTCAAGAAAGACCGTATCGCCAAGGAGGAGACGGCCTGAGCGCCCCGGCGGCCTGCAAGTGGGCGTGGCTTCGTTACGACACTGTAGAGATCTAATAAAAAAAAAAGTTCTGATCTGTTTGTCCCGAGTTTTCATTTTGATCCGTCACGTCGTCGTGAGCCAAAGCTTCGTTAATTAATTTAATTGTTTACAGTCCGAGTTGGGGCGAGCTGCAGGTGGAGTCTCAGTTTAAATGGGGACTGGTGGAGGCTGGTTCTGATGTCTTTGGTCTTCATGAAATCAACTTGGAAGGACATCTTTGGAGTGGACTCAGTGATGGCTCCATGTGGTGCTTATAAATGAAGACCTCATTCTAAATGCTTTAAAGTCACAACAGCGCCATCTGTCATGGTGGACGGTTTTGGTACTGCAACTAAGGAAAAATTTGGTATTCGTGGGTTTAGATTAAAAGAATTTGGACTCGCCTTAATCATTTCTCAAACCGCATCTGGACATGGTTCCTGATGGTCAGAGGGTCCGAGTCCTGCAGAACCGCTGTGGAGAGCGTTTGGTCTTTAAACATCAAAAATTGGAGTTGGGGACAGTCGGGTTATTGTCCCAATTTGTTTTGTTTTTTTTAGAAATGCCTATATCGTGTTAAATGAGTTCATCCTAAATTAATCTGCTTTTGAAGTATAAAATGTAAAAATTTGACACGATCCATAGAAAACATTCAATTACCACTAATAAATAAAATTGGCTTTTTTTTTTTTTTAAGTTTTAAAATAAACTTTTTAATTCATGTGGCGTCATCGACGATGAACGATTGTGTAAAGTGCAATGTATGGGGCAATTTGGAGAACTCAATTCACCTTGATCTATGTTTTGGGACTGTGGCAGGAAACCCACGCAGACATGGAGAGAACATGCAAACCACCCAGATTGGGATTCGAATCCGGGAATCCCTAGTGCTGAGAGGAGAACATGCCAAACCACTAAGCCACCATGTTAATATCCTAAATTCATTCATTATCTTCCGCTTTATCCTCTATTGGGTAATTTGGAGAATTCAATTGACTTGATCCATGTTTTTGGACTGTGGGAGGAAACCGGAGAACCCGGAGGAACCTCACGTGGACACGGGGAGGACATGGAAACTCCACCCAGATGGGGATTCGAACCGGGAATCCCTAGTGCTGAGAGGAGAACATGCCAAACCACTAAGCCACCATGCTGCCATGTTAATAACATCATCCTAAATTAATTTGCTAATTAATCTGCTTATGAAGTATAAAATGTACAAAACGGCCAATTTATCCATAGAAAACAAAACTAATTACCACTAATAAGTAAAATATTCCGCAACTTTTTAATTAATTAATGTGGATCAACGACGACAAACGATTGTGCAACGTTTGCATCTTAACAGGATCCACGTTAAGATACAAACAGAGGGTGATAATTAGATCCCAATATTAATCTTCACCAGGAAAATAATAAATATAACAATAATAACAAAAATAAAGCAAATTAGGGGAGGCACGGTGGCTTAGTGGTTTGGCATGTTCTCCTCTCAGCGCTGGGGTTTCCCGGTTCGAATCCCAATCTGGGTGGAGTTTGCATGTTCTCCCCGTGTCCGCGTGGGTTTTCTCTGGTTTCCTCCCACAGTCCAAAAACATGGATCAAGTCAATTGAGTTCTCCAAATTGCCCCATATAGAGTGTGTGTGTGTGTGTGTGTTCAGCGATAGATTGCCCCCCTGTCCTGGGTGTATCTGCCCAGCGCCCGAAACGTTCTCCCCTGGAATAAATGCCTTACGGACAGAGTTGGGAAGATGGTTCCACCACTTTGCAGTGGAGAACACTACGGAGTTAGAGTGAGCACCACGGTGAGGTTGCCCCACCCGCCGACGATCATCACTAGAACGTAGTGAACGAATCGGAGTGTGTTTTAAAGTCTAGAGTGAAGGTCAGAGGGGCCAGATCCAGAGATCCTGTAGTAGGGTCACGGGGGGCCCATCCAGAGGAGAACGTTCCATCGCTGGGCACACTCTATATGGGGCAATTTGGAGAACTCAATTGACCTTGATCCATGTTTTTGGACTGTAGGAGGAAACCGGAGAACCCGGAGGAAAGCCACACAGACACGGGGAGGACATGCAAACTCCACCCAGATTGGGATTGGAACCAGGAATCCCCAGCGCTGAGAGGAGAACATGCTAAACCACTAAGCCACCGTGCCGCCCCCGTCCTGCAACAGTGTAAGAGGTTAAACTTCCATTTCTCCGCTGTCTGACTGACCGGGTCATAGTCCTGCGGGGAAGATGAAGGACTCTCCGCTGTTCGGCTGCTGCACACGTCACCGTCCTCTGCGGAAAGAAACGACGGAGATCAACTTAAAACAAACTGACGAAGTGGAAAGTTTAAATTAAATAGAAAGCAGATTTCAGAAGACGCGTTCGTTTATGAGCCGCAACTTTAACAAAAAACCCGGAGAAATAACGAGAAATATACTTATTTGTAGTGTAGTCGTTGTCGTTGCTCGAGGGACGTCACTTCCGCCGACGCGTCAGCTCATTAATGGATCTAAAAAAAAAAAAAAGCCCGGATGAAAGCCCCCCCCCCCCCAAAAAAAAAATAAAATAAATTTAATTAAAACAATAAAATAAAATAAAACCTTTAATAAAAATGTGCAGACAGACACTTCAAACAGACCGCTAATAACAGACACACTCACATTAACCGACAATAACTTTAATCTTTAATTAATAAATAAAATCACCCAATCAGCAAAGAGCAGGAATAAAATCAATAAAATCACGTGACGCAGTCTGAAGTTTTGGAGAATTAAAATCCTAAAGCTGATTTAATTAACATTACGTTTTAAGTTACGCTACACACGTCCTCGAGTCTGCAGATCTCCATCCAACCACCAGGTGGCGCTCCGACCTTATTAATGCGTTATTAAGTCTGTAATGGAAGCGAACGTTTGTTTGATTTAGAACCAACGCGTCATCGCTCTCTGAGGATCAGGAACCTCCACCGAGCGGGAGTGATTCGGGTGGAGGATCACTGACGTGGTGGTGCTATAAGGTGGTGCAGTTAGGTGGTGCAGTAAGGTGGTGCAGTTAGGTGGTGCAGTAAGGTGGTGCAGTATGGTGGTGCAGTATGGTGGTGCAGTATGGTGGTGCAGTATGGAGGATCAGTAAGGTGGTGCTATAAGGTGGTGCAGTTAGGTGGTGCAGTTAGGTGGTGCAGTATGGAGGATCAGTAAGGTGGTGCTATAAGGTGGTGCAGTTAGGTGGTGCAGTTAGGTGGTGCAGTTAGGTGGTGCAGTTAGGTGGTGCAGTATGGAGGATCAGTAAGGTGGTGCTATAAGGTGGTGCAGTTAGGTGGTGCAGTTAGGTGGTGCAGTAAGGTGGTGCAGTTAGGTGGTGCAGTATGGAGGATCAGTAAGGTGGTGCAGTTAGGTGGTGCAGCTGTGTGTTTAAACCCTTTATGCATTCACTGTGCATTACACACCTCCACCCTTACTGCACCACCTAACTGCACCACCTAACTGCACACCACTTTACTGCACCACCTAACGCACCACCTTACTGCACCACCTAATTGCACCACCTTACTGCACAACCAACTGCACCACCTTACTGCAGCACCACCTAATGGCACCACCTTACTGCACCACAGTACTGATCCTCCATACTGCAACACATTTATAGCACCACCTTACTGGATCCACCTTACGCACAACCATACGCACACACTTATACTGCACAACCTTACTGCACACACCTAACTGCCCACCA
>JAFMOC010000938.1:95000-177142 GCA_019802505.1 Corydoras sp. C115 | reverse complement strand
AGCAACGTCATAACGAACGACCGGCCGCACGGTCGTCCTACGTGAAAGCGAGTTTAAAAGGTTCGTACCCGAACAGATTTCCACTTCACGTCGCGGAGACGCCAAGAGAAAGAAGGCAGAAGTAACACAAACACATCACACGAAGCTGAAACCAGGGACCTGTATGAATCAGGATGCAACGAGGAGACGGATTTAAGGTCCGAGGCGTGACCAGCAGGGGGCCACGGCGTCTCCATGCACAAGACAACGCTATCGGTCCCGTCTTCACGACAGCAGGTGTCAATTATGATCTCTGCGTAATACACCGCTTGCCCCGCCCACTAACGGCTTGCGGATTAGAAACCAGTCCCTGGTTTAATTCCCGGCCCCGACAAGTACTTGAGTGCCCTTGGGCAGGACACCGAACCCCAATTGCACGGATGGGTTAAATGTGAAGGACACACTAAGCGCTAAGGTAAGCGCTGTAAAAATTTACCTGTAGGGGTCACCAACGTGCCCCAAGCCTCCTCAATATCCCAAGTTTCGGCATTAACATGGATTGAAATGGAGATTTATCAAGCTCAATTATAAACTGTGAGTTTGGTGTAACGACGTCACACCGAGTTCCTGTCGCAATGGCCAACTCCCTCTACGTCGTACATCTCACCCCGTCTCATACACCTGCACACGAATACCCAAAATTAATTACCCTTAGAAAACGGGTAGTTCAACTCGTTAAATCCGATCGGCTGAGCCTTTTGTCCGGCTGGGATATTATTAACAATAACACACACACCTCCTGCAAAGCAGCCACCTGCTTTTACTATTACTGACATCACAGCAGCGGAGTGGTTTAGCACGTCCTCCTTTCAGCATGGGGATCCAGGTTCGAATCCCAATCTGGGTGGAGCGTCCATGTTCCATTTTCAAATTGTTGTTTTCATTTTAGTTTTGGAGGTTAAAGTGTTAATAAATTGTTCTCCTGAATTAATGTTGCTGGTGAATTTGAATTGATTATTATTTATTGATTTATTTAATTTTATTTTTCAGTATCAAATGCAGTCAGTTTAAAAATGTTTCTGGTTTAAATAAAGATTTCATTCGTTTCTGTAACAAACTAAAAAGCAAAGTTAATAAAATGATTCTTTGTTCTCAGTTGATCTTTATTTCTTTCTTTTTTGTTTTCTTTATCGTTAATAAGGAGACATTGTTATAAAATAGCTTAACTTAACAAATTTATAGACAAATCATACTACAGTGGTCATGTAAAAATACTTTTTCAGCCCATTTTGTCATGTGTGGGGTGGTGGGGTGAGGTGAGTGTGTGTGTGTGTGGGGGGGGGGGGGGGGGGGGGCAAAATGTTTTCTTCTTCCTGGGTCGGGCTTAACAGAAAATAATTGAGAATCACTGCCCTATGTGAACATACAGGACAATGTGACGGGCATTAAGACCTGAATGTCGCTGGGGGGGCCTCCAGGTTTTATGGTTTCCAGCACAACGACCCCACACAGAACCCTCACCCCCCCCACCCAGGAGTCACCCGTCCAGCCCCCTCTTTAAACCAACATCGTCCACTTCTCAGGGAAGGCTTCCATCTGAATATGGAGTATGTCAGATTATTTTTAGGAAAGAGCATCTGTGAGGCCAGTACAAAATGACAAAATGTTTTGGTGAGTTTTAAAAGGCAGAGCGGTGATGCCATGTGGTTAGGGTTGTTAATGTTAATGCTTTAAGCCTCAGCTACGCTAATCCACCACATTGGACTCTTGAGCAGGGTTCCTTAACCCCGACTTAAATTGACCGTACGATGCGCTGACCTCCGTCTGGGACGAGGCCTCCCTCCGGAGGGGGACGTCCACCGAGCGGCGTAAACGTAATGAGCGTGGACGTTTGATCTCAGACTGGTTTACAGCATTAACGGTCCTGTTTAACCTTGGTCTCCCACATGAGTCCATGTTGGTACCACATGCAGAAACATGCCGCTTACCTCTGCCGGGGCGCCGGCGCACCGATTAGCCGTATGCGTGGAGAAAAATAAATAATATTTTCATAGCTAATTGAGAGTAACAAATTGTACAGTATGAGCAAATTAATCAGACAGCTGTGAATAAGATCAGAATAAAAAGCCTGCGCAGAGACCAAAGCAAGACAAAGATCAATTAACAAATGACATTTCCATACGCCTTAATGCAGTGTGAGACTTACAAAGAGCCCACATTGGCAACAAAGGGTTCGAACCCCTGACCTTCAGACTGATAGTCCATCACCTAATTAGCATCATCTAAATATTTAACATCAGGGGTGTGCGTCACTGTCTGGACAAACGGCTCAGCCAATCAGATTTAAGAGGCGGAACTATGTCCATCCAGAGGATCCGGTTTGGGACGCTGGGCAGATACACCAGGGACAGGGCACCGATCACTCACACAGACATACACACAACATAGGGGCAATTTGGAGCATTCAATTTTCCTCGAGTACATGTTTTTTGGACTGTGGGAGGAAACGGCAGAACATCGAGGAAACCCATGCTGACACGTGGAGAACATGCAAACTCTACCTAGGTCGGGATTCGAATCTGGATCCCCAGCGCCGCGAGATGGACGTGTTGACCACTGAGCCAACGTGCCGCCCCATTTATTAATAATAATGAAAATAAATGACTTTGGTGTGATTGTTGGCGCCAGACGGGCTGATCTGAGCATTTCCATACCGCCAGAACGGTGCGGTTCAAACACACAGCATATTAAACCTTGAGGCAAAAGGCTACAACAGCAGCAGTAAATACAGTGGTCCTACTAAAGTGACCTGTTCTGACCAAGCTTACTCAGTGACCACTATTGTTCCTAATCTAATAATCTGATCAGACTTAATCCACACTGCAGCGGGTTCTCCGTTCCTCTCATTTCACGTGCGGATTCAAAGCTCGGCGTTACGATGGGAGCCGGAACACGGATGGGGAAAAAGGCTTCCCTTACAAAAATGAGCACATCCGTGGTTCAAAGGGTTATCGTGCGTTCCTCGAGGTGACGGCGTCGCCGGCTAATAGAACCGCGAAAGGCTCGTCTCGAAAAGTTCTGGATAAACGCGCAGGCACAAAGCCCCCCCGTTCAGGGGAACGAGACTTCCGGCGCTCCGTGACGTGTGCCAGTGTTTTATGACGAGTGTTTTATGAGGCACATGATGTGCAGCTCCATTCTGCTCCTCGAGCAGCGAGGCCGGGCGGAGCTCGGTCAGCATGTAGGATTTGGGCCGATCGACGCCTTTTACCTGAAGCTTTAACCCGCCGGGTCTCATTTGTTTCAGGTGAGACTTTGTCGTTCAGGTTAGCGCTTAGCGCTGCCACATGGAACGCCGCCGATGCTTCCTTTGATTCGATTGGTAGCTCAGGGCTGACGGTAGCAGCCTGTGGAGCAGGGAAGCAGAGAGCGAGCTTCAGTTCCGCTTCTATCAACGTCTCAAGCCACGTCTTTAGAACCTTACTTTTTTTTTTCTTAAGTTTAACGTTTAAACAGGGCAGCACGGTGGCTTAGTATGTTCTCCTCTCAGCGCTAGGGATTCCTGGTTCGAATCCCAATCTGGGTGGAGTTTGCATGTTCTCCCCGTGTCCGCGTGGGCTTCCTCCGGGTTCTCCGGTTTCCTCCCACAGTCCAAAAACATGGATCATGGGTTTTTCTATTTTCTATTTATTTGAACGATATTGCTTTAAATCACCAAAGACTCATTTGTTCACCTCTACGCTGATGATACAGTTCTTTACGCAATAGGTCCATCTCCAGAGTTCGTAGCCAACACACTACAAAAAAGTTCAGTATACAACAGTTTTTCTCAACTTTGCATTTACAGATTAACATCAATAAAACCAAGCTCATGTGGTTTGGTAAGAAAGTATCTGCCTCCCCACCAGTTCAAAACATAGTAACCTCTGAGGGCACAAGAACATGCCAGCTCACAGAATACAGATATCTAGGTATTTGGTTAGACAGCACGCTATCCTTTGCCCCACATATCACTAAACTACAGTCTAAAATTAGGTCTAAAATTGGTTTCCTTTCTAGAATGCGCTCTTGTCTAACCAGCTCAGCCAAAGTGACATTAAGGCAAATACAATTCTGCCCTTGTTTGATTATTGTGATATCATATATAAGTCTTCTTCAAAAACTTGACGTTCTTTATTGTTCTGCTATTCGCTTTGCCACAAATGCACCTTTTAAAACTCACCATTGTTCTCTGTACGCATCTGTGAACTGGCCATCATTACATACCCGCCGTACCTCTCACTGCTATAAATTCATTTACAAAACTCTCCTTGGTGTTTCCCCTCCTTATCTGTGTAACTTGCTACAACTGTCATCCGCTGCTTACAATACTCGCACCGCCCGACTCATCACACTGAAAATCCCTAAAACAAACACAGTCTTTGGTTTATCTTCATTTCAATCTGCAGCTGCCAGAGACTAAAAATGACTTATTTTATACCCATGTTCTCTTTTAAGAACGCTATTACAAATGTTCTTACTGAATGTTGTAACTGCAGTGATTTAGACACTTTATAATGTTATTGTTGTTTTTGTCTTATAGTGTTGTTTGTGTGCTGTATGTTTTTTTTTGTCAGGCTGTCATTGTAAATAAGAAGGTGTTCTTAATGATTTGCCTGGTTAAATAAAGGTCTATATATGTCTGCCCAGCGCCCGAAACGTTCTCCCCTGGATGGGCATGGGCACCCCCCCCCCCGACCCTAATAGAGGATAAAGCGGAAGAAAATGAATGAAACTTACAAAACATCAAGCAGGGTTTATGTGCACCGTCTAGAAGCTACAGGCCAGGTATGGGTGCTGACTTTGGACACGCCCCCTTTGTGTTCCCCCTATTGTCCATGTTCGGTTCCCCTTAACGTAAAGATGGACTTTGTAGTTCTACAATTGCAGACTGTAGTTCATCTGTTTGTGTTCTACAGTCCCCAGTGTGTACTCTGTTCTATAATACAGGGTGGGTGCATTATTGTATCCTATCCCAGCAGTGTCACTGAGGTGTTTAAATGAACCTCCAGCAGCACTGCTGCACTGCTCCCCCCCCCCCCCCCCCCCCTGCATCAGTGTCACTGCAGAACTGACAATAAACAATCTACCACCCAAATGATACCTGTTCTGTGATGACCAATAGAGAACAGAGAACCCACAGGGGACTAACAAACACAGAGAACACACATGGACTACCATCGATATATTGTAAGTGGAGGAAATGGACAATGGAGCCAGAAGGGGGCGTGTCCTAACATGTGACTGGTACTGATACTTAGAAGTTATTACAACCTTAATGTCCAATCCATGGAGAGGAGCAGCTCTCAAATCCACATGTTCTAAATTAGACAACAAGCTAAAATTGGGCTACAGGACCAAAGACTAAAGTGGTCACTTTATGCAATATGAGAACCTGTTTTTACCCTCATTGTCCATATGATCAGCCCCACTTATTATATGGATGAACCTTGTAGTCCTAGAAATACAGACTGTTGTCCATCTGTTACTCTACATACCTTGTTTGCCCCCCCCCCCCTGATGATTAGAGCACACATGGGACCATTAAGAGCTGGTAGTATTTGGGTGGGGGATAATGCTCAGCATTCAGTGACACTGACATGGTGGTGGTGTGTAAGTATGTTGCGCTGGTGTTACCTCAATGCCACCTAATAGTACAGGGTTATGGTTGCTGGAGCCTATCCCTGCTGCGATCTTGCACCATACGAGTGGCAGAACTGCAATAAGCAGAAGTACTGACCTAATAAACGATAATAAACAATGTTCTCTACCTTGTTATCCTGATTGTTATTCAGCAAAATCTCCATCAGCTCACTCAGCAGCTCCTCCGCCTCATCGGCACAGCGCGACGAGACGTCCCGAGGGCCGCCTCCACGTCACAGAACCTCCACTCTGACAAGACGCCTGGATGAGAAGACCTCCTCCACCCACTGGCACAGCTCCTCTGTAAACATCCACCACTGACTTAATCATGTACAGAGCTGCTACCAGAAACTGGACAGAGCTTCTTCTGACACAAATGAGCCACATTTGCTTTAAGTGAGTTTGCAGTGGACACTCTGATGATGGACTGGAGATGGGCATCGGTCAGTCTGGATCTGTGCTTGGATTTATTACATTTTACAGTTGAAGAGTTTTTCACACATATCTACTTTTTTTCCTTACCTTCTGCACCTGCTATTCCCCTTCCTGCCACTGGTGGCGCTCTGAGTTCTCCTCCAGAGTTCTGATTACTACTTTCTGTTTCTCTCTCCATCTCGCTGTTCGGTTGGGTTGCTGTTTGCGTCACACGTCCAGAGACCAGTCCAGACACACCAGCGACGCGTCCGCGCCAGCGACTCGTCTGCGCCAGAGACGCGTCCGCTCCAGAGACACGTCCACACCACAGACACGTCCACACCACAGACACGTCCACAGACACGTCCACGCCAGAGACACGTCCGCACCAGAGACACGTCCACACCAGCGACTGTTATACTGTTCATCGTTTCTGAGTACAACCCGTTACACGCAGAGACGTGCCGCTTACGAGTGGGTGGGGCTTACGCAGCGGGCGCTAATCACCGGGCAACGCAGCATACGCAAAAGAATAAAGACAACACACAAACAGATTACAAATTAAGATAAAATATAAAGATTAACATAATAACGTATAAATAATTAAACCAAATTGCGGGCCAGATTATAATTATAATTTTTATTATTATGAATTTTTTTTTTTTAAATGCTTATTTTGTTAACCCTTAAGGGGCCAAAAAAGACTGGGGCCGGCACTTTGAGACCCCTGCTCTACAGGCTGAGGAGGAGAACATATCCGTCACACCTGTGGGAAGTTCCTTCAAAAGCATGGGCTGAACCTCACCACCTCGCCTATTGAGCCTCTTTCGAATAGGATTCGCCGGCTGGTCTGCGTTTGTAGATCTGTGCACTAAATACATCCAAATTAAAGCCTATCAAAAGTTAAGCTCCGTAATTAATATGCTGTAATTAACGAGGCATCGGTATTCAGAGCATAATGACGCCGGCTCGGAAATCATCTCGTTCGGGCTTTTGTGTCACTTTCGGCGATCTGACTTTTTTTGTTGCCCCGAGCAAATCTCCTCACCTTCACTGACAGAAGCTTAAATCTTGGGCCACTTCAATCACCGCCGCCATAATCCTTTTCTTAAGACTCCCACTGGCCCCGGCACCGAGCGCACCGAGGCTTTGTTCCAATGCAAATGTGTTTCGTGAGACCGTAACCGATGCCGATAGACTCACCGTGCCCTGGCTCCTTCCCAGCCCTCCGCTTCGTCAGCGGTTTGGAGATCAGGAGGTCTTGCCGGAGTCTCGGCACTTCTCCCCGCAGGTCTTCGGCTCTCGTCCTCCGGTCCGACTCCCGCTCTCTGACCTTTGTGGCCAGATGCTCGGCACGCCGCCGGCCGGTTCTATCCACGGGTTTGCTTTTGATATCCGCGATAGCTACGGCGAGTTTAGCACTTCTGATGAACCATGCTGGAAAAAAGAGGATAAAACTTATTATTAATGTCCTTATGACTCTCTATATGAGCCCGTCCACTTGTTTGTAGCTTTAACGGCCCCGAGTCTTTCATCCAGGGGTCAGACACTGATGGTCAGGAGGACCAAGCTCACACTCTCAGGTCAGGGTTGGGTAATTATTATTATTTCTTTTTTTAGACCACAGTTATACCAAAAAACAGCTGAACGTATCCATCTGTCCAATATACAAAGAGCAGTGCTTAAGTTCTACACCTGTGATAATAGAACTAAAAAAATAACACCTAAATTCAACAAGTCAATGAGTGGAAGCGATTTCCATCCATCCGTTTCGGGCGCTGGGCAGATACACCCAGGACAGGACGCCAATCTATCACTGGACACACACTCACACACAGACACAATCTATATGGGGCAATTTGGAGAATTCCATTGACCTTGATTGCATGTTTTTGGACTGTGGGAGGAAACCGGAGAACCCGGAGGACAACCACGTGGACACGGGGAGAACATGCAAACTCCACCCAGATTGGTTTTCGAACCGGGACTCCCTAGCACCGAGAGGAGAACATGCTAAACCACTAAGCCACCGTGCCGCACACAGGAACTGATTTATATAAATATATATGAAGTATCTTTAACTTTATTAATTCATAAGTTGCCCGTTTTTGTCCTAAAAGCTCACAATTGATTAATATGGGATCCACTCGTCGTTCTTTCTTTTGAATAAGCCATTAAAAACAACATTTCAGACTAAAATACACATAAAACCATAATATTCTACCAGCATAAAGCGAAGGAAACGTTTAAAACGGCCTTTATTTTAAGATAACTTTACCAACCAACTTTAGCAGCCGACTAACGAGTGGCCGTGTTACAAACGGCGGACCAAAGTCCCAACCTCCCCTAACGTCTAAACGCAATACACATCAGATTTAGTAGCCTACTTAGTGCGCGTTGGCTACGTTTGGAACACAGCCCGTCCATTAAGGCGATCATTTGGGTGAACGGTCGTTCCCTTCACGCTGATACGTCGACATTTCTCACTCAGTCGGCGTTTTTAATCGCGTTCAGACATTTAAATCGCTCTGTTTAAGGAGTTTTATTCAAATCCTCAACACTTTCTAGACATTTATTCAGCGGGAGAGAGCTAACGCCTCAGAGCCACGCGCGTCTGGTCACGTGATTGCAAAGCCCGCGAAAACAGGCCGTACTGTATTTACATACCGCCTGAAGTGGACCTGTTAATCTAGGGCCCTAGTTTAATCTGTAAGCCTTAATTTAGGACGTTGCCCACTTTAGACAACAAAACGTGACTGGAAATTGAAATTGTATATATATATATATATCCCATATACACCCATATATCGTGTTAAATTACTTTATCCTAAATTAATTCTGGTTGTGAAGTATAACATTTTGTAGAAAATGGGCAATTTATCCATAGAAGACAAAATTAATTACCACTAATTAGTTAATTTAATTTAATTAATTAAAATAATTGTGTTAATTAATTGGTAATTGATTCATCTGTTTTCATCAACGATGAACAATTGTGCAAAGTTTCAGCTTAATTGGAAAACGTGAAGTGGGTTAAAACTTTTCACCAGACACACAGATGAAGCTGATATAGGGGAGGTAATAATAATAATAATAATAATAATAATAATAATAATAATAATAATAATAATAATAATAATAATAATAAGAAAATAATAATAATAATAATAATAATAATAATAAAAATAATAATAATAATAATAATAATAATAATAATAAAAAAATAATAATAATAATAATAATAATAATAATAATAATAATAATAATAATAATAATAATAATAATAATAATAATAATACGTTTGCCTCTCAGCGCTAGGGATTCCCAGTTTGAATCCCAATCTGGAGTTTCTGCGTGGGTTTCCTCCAGGTTCTCTGGTTTCCAAAATAAAAAACCTGGATCAAGGTCCCCCTCCCCCCGACCATAGTAGAGGATAAAGCGGAAGATAATGAATTAATTAATTTCCATTGGGTTGCACTATGTTTTTTTAAACATCTGTATGCTTCTATGGTTCTGACAATAGTTTAGGGAAGGCCCTTTTCTGATCCAGCATGACTGTGCCTCTGAACATCTGATCATTTGGAAGCGTTTGGTGTGGAGGAGCCCAGACAGTGCCATGACCTCATCCCTATTACAGAGCTTCAGGAGGAACTAGGATGCAGATCATCCTCCGGGTTCTCTAACCCAACATTGGTGTCTGACCTCAGAGATGGATTGTCCAAGATTCACCCCAAAATCATGTAGCATGCCTCCCCAGAGGAGTGGACCCCGGTCAGACCTGACACCACACGCAGGAAGCAAACGAGAAGATGCAGGTACAAAAAAAAAAAAAAAAAAAAAAAAAAAGGACTGAAATACGAGCGATGAATCAGGGAAGAGAAGACAGGTGAGGACAATAACACAAAATAAACCAAGGGGCAAATTATAGAGCAGAGTGACGAGACGGGAATAACAACTCGTCACATGACAGCGACGAGGCGGGGAACCGGCTACAGACGAGCGTGTTTACCAAACAGCGTGTCAGGGTTTCAGGTTATGACAATGAAATCATTTCCAGGAATCCAGGAGCCTTTGGATGCCGCGTTCTCCGTTGTTCTGATTCAGTTGTTCGGGGCAGATGGGAGACGGGCGCGGCCGTCAGCCAGATCTGCATACGGCGGTGATTAATGTGATGATTAAACACCGCTGATTAACCCTGAGACTGATCCTGCACCGGGGGAACTTATACATTCGGTGGAGCAATGAGACGTTCATTGGACGGATGGGTGGTGGTGGTGGGGGGCTCAATTAGGATTGGCTGAAATAGTTTGGATCAGTAACTGGACCTTGAATGCCATTTGCGGCAGTGATGTGATAAGAAGGACCTCAGTCAGGGTTCCAGACTTACAGATTTTATCGTGCGGGAGGGTGGTGGTGGTGGTGGGGGGGGTTGTTCCCCATGCCCTTCCAGGGGAGAGCGTTTCAGTGCTGGGCAGATACACCCAGGACAGGGTGCCCATCTATCAATGGGCACACTCACTCACACATACACACACACGCTCCATATGGGGCAATTTAGGGCATTCAATATACCTTGAATCCATAGAGGACACTGGAGCACCCGGAGATTTTTATATTATTTTAGTCCTTTAGGGCATCACTTGTGCATGTGCAAAGGGCGGGAAGTTCAGAGCGTCTAACCCGGGGTAACTCTGAGAAGATCGCCCATTGCTTTGAAATGCCACGTGGTGATCAGCTGATTGTTTTAAATATAAACTGAGATTTGTTTTTCCAAAATGTTCCTGAAAAGGTTCAGAGTTACACTCCCTGTCGCCGTTTCTCACTTTAAATTCTGCCGTATAGAGCGGGCTTGTCTTTTTAAATTTTTTTTTTTTTTGATTGACAGTCAGCTCCTCCACCGATTTAAGTCCAGCAGCAAATAAAATTCTTTAATTTAGAAGATGAGAGGGGGGGGAGGTGGGAGAGAAAAAGAAATGTTAATTACCCAACAGTCTCCAGGCGCTGCAAACCCGAGAAATGAACCCAGTCTAACAGTCCAAGAGGAATCCTAAAATTGTTATCGTTTTTCCCGTCGTTAAATACGGTCACCTGATCATCACACAGTCTGTAAGCGGCTGTCCTGCAGCGTCCATGCTGCCCCTCCTCTCGAGGAGGACGAGTTCCCCACTCAAACTCGGTCCTCACAGGGTTTCGTCCTAAAAAAAAAAACTAAAAAAACAAAAAAAACATAAAAAACATAAAAGGGATTTTTTCCTTGCCACTGTCGCTCCGGCTTGCTCTTTGGGGGGGGGGGGGGGGGGGGGGCAGGTTTATAAAACTGTAATTCTGCTTTCTGTTACGGGTCTGGTTCGGAGAGAACAGAGGAGACGTGGATGCAAAACAACTGTGGTTTTATTAAACCAATCAAACAGCGGCGAGCGAGTGGCACGTGACTGAGTATGTGATCGGCAGCAGGATCACTGGAGCACTCGCTGGATGTCACGTGTGTAGCTTGAGTACCAGGACTGGCAGCGAACCTGGTAACAAGCAGAAGAGAACAGAAGAACACAAACCAACACCAAACACAAAATATAAACACCGGGGAATAGATTAAACAAAGAGAATGGAAAATAGCGTGAAAGGAGGAGCTAAATAGAATAGGAACAGGATAGAGGAGGTGAAGCGCTGGACGAGGCGGTAACCAGGGAGAACCGAGGATGGATGACGGGGAAGGAAACACACCGACGGGAACCTGGATCCGGGAGACAGAGAAGGGGTTAATACAAGATGTGTTAAATGTGTTATATACACCGACAGTGGAGATGTTAGTCAATAAAAGTGAGAAGGTGTTAAGGAGTCTATACATAAAAGACGGACACGGACTTTCCTTCCACACACCACACGCACACAGGATCCTAAACTAAGGGAAGGGGGGAAAGGGAGAGAGGGAGGACGAGAGGTTGGTAGAAGCGGGGAACAGAGAGAGAGGAACATGCTACAACTAAACACACTCGAAATCGCACTCACCCAACAGAGACCAAAACATGGAAGAACACAGAGAAAGACTGCAGGGAACATCACTGGGATAACGCTCGGTAATGACGTGGAACGACCAATACTTCGCGCCTGGCCAGCGAAACGGAAAGCCTTATAAAGGAAAGAAACCCGGAAAACAATGAACCCGGAAACTAAGAACCCGGAAACAATGAACCTCACCTAGTACACGGAGAACGCGCGCTGATTAGTAGGCGGGGCTAGGGGAACGCGCCGCAGCGCTGCGGTCTCTGACACTTTCTGACAATGTAGTGTTCTAAAAGCACGCTATAAATAACGATGTGACCTTGAACTTAAATTGGTAAACGGTATAGTGTTCCAAATAATAATAATTAAAAAAATTATAATAAATAATAATAATAATAATAATAGGGCAGTGTTTAGTGTTTAGCATGTTCTCCTCTCAGCACTAGGGATTCCAGGTTCGAACCCCAATCTAGGTGAAGATTGCATGTTCTACCCGTGTCCGTGTGGGTTTACTGCAGGTTCTCTGCTTTCCTCCCACCGTCCAAAAACATGGATCAAGGTCAAATGAATTCTCCAAATTGCCCCATGTAGAGTGTGTCTTTGTGAGTGAGTGTGTGCCCAGCGATAGATTGGTCCTGGGTGTATCTGCCCAGCGCCCGAAACGTTCTCCCCTGGATGGGCATGGGGAACCCTCCCACCCCACCCCCGTGACCCTAGTAAAGGATAAAGTGGAAGATAATGGATGGATGGATAAGTGTGGTAGCTTAGTGGAGTGTTGGACTTAAAAAAAGCCAATGTGGGCCCTTGAGCAAGGCCCTTAACCCTTATTTCTGTGGGGGGGGGTTGACCATGTAATTTGAATCTAAATAAAAGTGTTTGTAAAATGAGTCGATGTGCTTTGTGAGCGCCGCCGAAAAACAGAGCTGTCCGTGGTGCTGAAATGAACCTGGATCATTTTCAGCACGCCATGTCCCATAACGCTCAACAGCTCAAAACTCAACGATTACATCACTCAATTGTCTTAAACATCTATTTTAAGACTCTTTAAGCGTGAATACACTTACATTCAGCATCTGAGGACAATATAACTCACATGCAATAATGTTTTTTGCAGACTCTGCAGTTTTACGAACCCGCTCACATTATTCCTCATACGGCGTTTTTGAGAACAATTTTTAAATGAAATTAAAATCATATTTAGACATTTAAAGGATCCGACGTCATCCCTGTGACATCAAAACAGATGAGCGTGGCACACCGCAGGATGTGACCGCTACAGGACCGCAGTACCGCTGTTACACAGGTCCACTTGCACTCGGAACCCGGCGCGTCCAATTAACATAACGAGAACGTTACATAACGGTGAACTTTACTGAACTTTGGTTCCCCTCCCTCCTGCCGGAGTCCCCTCAGCATCCTATTTATCTGAACACAGAGGCCTGAGCTAAAATAAACAGGATGTGGAGACATCCCCGAGTGAGGAGACATGGACCAGAGTTCAGCAAAGTTCCGTACGATGCGTGAATGAGATGATTCATGATGAACCCAGTGAGAACGGGGAGGGAACACGGCGGTGTCCAAGAACCTGGATTCATGATCTAAATTGCCCTATATATTGTGTGTGTCTGTAAGTGAGTGTGCTTAGTGATAGATTGGCACCCTGTCCTGTAATTCAAGGTTAACTGGTTGCCCTTCTCTAAATTATTGCCCCTATATAGTGTGTGACCAGCGATAGATTGGCGCCCTGTCCTGGGTGTGTCTGAAACGTGTCCCCCCCCCCCCCCCCCCGTGTAGAGGATTTCGGGAAAATAATAAATGAATGCGCTTTGAATTGGACCCACATGGACACGGAGAGAACATGCAAACTCCACCCAGATGGGGATTTGAACCTGGATCCACAGCGCTGAGGAGAACATGCTAACCACTAAGCCATCATGCCATAGGGGCAATTTAGATGGAGTAATTTAAGGCAGCCAACTGACCTTGATTCATGTTTTTGGACTGTGGGAGGAAACCCACGTGGACACAGGGAGAACATGCAAACTCCACCCAGATCGGGATTCGAACCTGGATCCCCAGTGCCGAGGAGAACATGCTAACCCCTAAGCCACCGTGCCTTAGGGGCAATTTAGATGGGGTATTTTAGAGAAGCCAACTTACCTTGAATGCACGAGAGAAAACCACGCAGAGATGGGGAGAACATGCAAACTCCACCCCGATCAGGATTCGAACCTGCATCCCCAGTGCTGAGAGGACGTGCTGAGCTCTAAGCTGGATCGGAGGTAGAGATCCGTCATCCTCGGGTTCAATCCGTTTCGGTGAGCGGCGTCAGATAAGTTTCCATTTTTCCCTGAGATTACGGTTCCCTCGGCGCTCTGTCTGTGTTCTCACACATGCTGCCGTTTTCATGTTTCATGGTTTCACTTCATTCATTTCATGTACTACATGGCAGATTCAAACCCTGCTCTACACAGTTGGATTTGTGGTGCAATGGATCGTGCATTGAACTTCTAAGGAGTTATGGTCATTAAAAGGTTGTGGGTTCGAGTCCCATCGGTTGTTTTAACATTACATTTAGTCATTTAGCAGATGCTTTCATCCAAAGCGACTTACAAATGAGAACATTACAAGTCAGAAGTTCTGGAGAAAACCAACTCCACTGTAAATTGTTGATTGTTATTCGATGCTGCACCCCCCCCCCCCCATTTTCTTTTCTTTCTCTTCAACAGGTAATTTGTTAAAGAGATGCGTCTTAAGTAGTTTCTTAAAACTGTTTAGTGATTCTGCCTTACGGACAGAGTTGGGAAGAACGTTCCACCATGTTGCAGTGGTGAACGCCACGGAGTGAGAATCAGCTCCTCGGTGAGGTGGAACCGCCAGACGGCAATCATCACTGGAGTGAAGTGAACGAGTCGGAGTGTATTTTGAAAAGATAGAGTGAAGGTAAGAGGGGGAAGATCCAGAAATGGTTCTGTATGCCAGAGTCAGCGACTTGTACTGAATGCGAGCAGCTATAGGAAGCCAATGGAGGGACATGAGTGATGGAGTGACATGAGTTCTCTTGGGCTGGTTAAATACGAGTCGGGCTGCAGAGTTTTGAATCAGTTGAAGAGGTCTGATTGTGGAAGCTGGGATACCGGCAAGTAGCGCATTACAATAATCAAGCCGGGATAGGACTAGGGCTTGAACAAGCAGTTGGGTAGCATGTTCAGTCAAAAAGGGTCTGATCTTCATTATGTTGTAAAGAAGGAATTTACAAGAACGGGCGGTTTTGATAATATGATCAGAGAGTTTAAGGTGGGAGTCTATTGTGAACCCAAGGTTCCGGACCGAATCAGTTGGGGAGATTGTGGAGCCATCAATTTGGAAGGTCAGGTTGTGATGGATTGAGGGTTTAGCTGGGATAATGAGGAGCTCTGTTTTTTCTAAGTTTAATTTGAGATGACGGGCCTTCATCCAGACAGATCTGTCGGTGAGGCAGGCAGATACCCGATTTGAGATGGTGGTGTCATCAGGGGCAAAAGACAGATGAAGTTGAGTGTCATCAGCATAGCAGCGGTAAGAGAAACCATGCGCCTGGATGACTGTGCTCAGTGATGTCATGTATAGTGAGAAGAGGAGAGGACCAAGTACAGAGCCCTGAGGCACACCAGTGCGTACTTGGTGAGAGTTAGAGATCTCCCCATTCCATGACACTTTGAAGGTCCTTCCTGTGAGATAGGATCGAAACCATTCAAGTGTCGTAACAGAAAAGCCTAATTCAGCTAGAGTGGACAGTAGAATCTGATGATTTACTGAATCAAAAGCTGCAGAAAGGTCTAACAAAATGAGGACCGAGGATTGAGATTTGGCTTTGGCAGATTTAAGTGAGTCAATTACAGAGAGCAATGCTGTCTCCGTGGAGTGACCACATCTAAAACCGGACTGATTGGGATCAAGGAGATTATTCTGATTAAGAAATTTGGAGACCTGTGTGGATACCACCCGTTCAAGTGTTTTAGACAGGAAAGGTAAAAGAGAAACAGGTCTGTAGCTCTCGACCAAATTTGGATTGAGCGTGGGTTTTTTGAGTAGGGACAACAAGAGGACAACCATCATCTGGGAGAGATGATAATAACATATCAAATTCCTCGACGAAGTTATGTAGTTGACCTGGGGGACGATAGATAACAAGAAAATGACATTTAACCGGTTCAGTGATTGTCAGTGCATGGAATTCAAATGAGACAGTGTTTGATAAAAGTGTAAGAGGAGAGAATTTCCATTTGTGGGTAATAAGCAAACCTGTGCCACCTCCTCTTTTGCCAATACGAGGAGAGTGCGAGAAGTGGAAATTAGTTGAAAGGGCAGCTGGTGCCCTTTCTGCGGAATTCTCTGGACGAATCCAAGTCTCAGTGAGGGCTAAAACCTGAAGACCAGCATGAGCTGCAAAAGCATGAATGAAATCAGATTTCTTGGTGGCTGACTGACAATTCCATAGTCCTGCAGAGAAGGTGAAGGGCTTGCTTGTGTTCACCTGCCGCAGAGTTCGCAGGTGTGCAAGAGTGCGCCTTCTCCTCTGAGGAAAGGAGCGTCTGTGAGAGGAGGAAATGACAGGGATGAACTGAAAACACATGCTGAAGAGAAGGGTTTGAATGGGTAAGAAAATGAATTGGCTACTTAGAGATGTCCTTAGTTGCCTTGTCGTTGTCCTTGCTCGGTGGACTCGCACAGGTAGACTCGCAGGTCTTTACACGAATAGGACCCGCGCAGGTAGACTCACAGGTCTTTACACGAATAGGACCCGCGCAGGTAGACTCGCAGGTCTTTACACGAATAAGTCTTCACACGAGAGGCGGAACACGATAGGCTGTCCCTTCCGCTGTCGTGTCAGCGTATCCGCGGTTCTTATATAGCCCGGATGAAACTAGGTCACGCTCCCTCCGGAACAATCCCACGTTGAACGCAAGGTGCAAATAGGTAATAGACCGAAACTAGAACTGAAACCAGTTATTCTACATACAGTTATATCCTAACTAACCGACAGTAGTTTTAATATCTAGCAACAAGAATGCCCAAACAGACTATTCAATTTAACAACGATTAGGATCAAATATGGGTATTACCGTGAGTCTAGGGGTGCCGACGCGCAGATCTACGATGTACAACAGATAATTCAAAGTTACAGCAGTTACTTCCTACACAAACGGCTGACTTGAATATAATGAATTAATGAAATGAATGGCATAAACTAGGGGGATTACCATCAAACCCTAAATTCGCTAGATGTTTTTCAGTTGCAATAATAATTTTAATTAATTTGTACACCCACATAACCTCAATCACGTTCATTAATGCTAATTAAGCAGAAACACTAGACTACATGCTGTTTTCAACACAAAACTTTTTGACCCTCGAATCAAAAACTTACCTGAACGAATTCGACGAGCAGAGAAGGTCATTGGGGAATGTTGTTGTGAATTTAAAATCATTCTTTGATCCCCAGGAGACTGTCTTTTAATTTGTTTGCCGTCTCTGTAGAAAGTTGGTCAGCAATTCTCTCTGCATTGATAATCGCGGCTTCTATTGCGTGTAGTTCCCTTTAACCGCATATACCTTGCCTATATGCGCGTTCACTCTCAGCGCTAGGGATTCCCGGTTCGAATCCCCATCTGGGTGGAGTTTCCATGTTCTCCCCGTGTCTGCGTGGGTTTCCTCCGTGTTCTTCGGTTTCCTCCCACAGTCCAAAAAACATGGATCAAGGTGAATTGAATTCTCAAAAATTGCCCCAAATAGAGAGTGTCTGTGTGAGTGAGTGTGTGCCCAGCGATGGATTGGCGTCCTGTGTCTATCTGCCCAGCGCCTGAGACGGTCTCCCCTGGATGGGCATGGGGAACCCCACCGCGACCCTAATAGAGGATAAAGCGGGAGATAATGAATGAATGAATAATAATAATAATAATAATAATAATTATTATTATTATTGTTATTATTATTGTTATATTCCGTTACAGTTATACACTCATTGAATAATGCTACCTTAAGTAAATAAACGGTTGCGTCTCGGCAGTTATATATACACAGTAGTATATACACAAAACATATTTGTGTAAAACATATAAAAAAGCAAGAATTGTTGATGCAATCATTTTCTCTAGTATGTTTCACAGAAGCAGCGTGTTTACGGCGCACCTGGCGCTTGCTGGGGCTGTATACTGTATGTCTGTTGCATGTTCACCAACATGCTCTATGAATGAATTATTGTGTATGTTGTACAGTTAAATTTATTTTAAATAAATCCTGATTATAATTCCCATTCGTTTATTTATTTATTTGATTTATTTTTAGTTCCTGTTTAGAGTATTACTTTTAGAAATAGCTATTTTATATACAGCACAACCCGACGCCAGGACGCACATAATGAATAATAATGATTAAGTGCTGTTTTAGTACATAATTTATTTGAAAACCTGCTTTCTGTTCTGCAGCCTGAAAGTTGGTATTTAAATTCAGGGCTTGGGTTTTCTGTGACGAATTATAATTCTTGGCGTCAAGTTTTGTTCCCAGCTTTTTAATGTTATATTCCAATTGCTTATGTCTAAAACAAATTAAAAATTGCTTACATTCATCATAAACTTCGCTTTTGTGACCACGGCAACAAAAATTATGAATTTTTATTATAGAAACAGACGATTTTGCATCTTCTCATTTATACAGTCAGACTAAGAACACTATAGGCATTGCAAATTCACACAGATTACCAAAAACTGTTCAGAAGTGTGTGGTTTTCCGAGATTTACGACTATACTGCAAATCAGATTCACGAATCAATCCCCAAATATAGTCGCCCATCATGTTCTCGTTATATTGTCCTTGGTAACGGCATTCAAAGTTCATAATGTCCTGGTGGAAGCGCTCGCCTTGCTCCTCTGAATAAGCTTCCATGTTCTCTTTGAACTTATCAAGATGAGCATCAAGGATATGGATTTTGAGTGACATCCTGCAGCCCATTGCAGCATAGTTCTTTATCAGAGTCTGGACCAGTTGTACATAGTTTTCATCTTTATGATTGCCTAGGAAGCCGCAAACCACTGCGACAAAACTGTTCCAAGCTGCTCTCTCCTTCCTATTCAGCTTCTTGGGAAATTCACTGCACTCTATGATCTTCTTAATTTGTGGTCCGACGAAGACACCAGCTTTGATCTTTGCTTCAGACAGCTTAGGGAAAAGATCTTGGAGGTAATTGAAAGCTCTCGACTCCTTATCTAGAGCCCTGACAAATTGTTTTATGAGCCCCAACTTGATGTGTAGTGGTGGCATCAGCACCTTGCGTGGGTCCACCAGTGGCTCCCACTTTACATTGTTCTTCCCCACAGTGAACTCTGTCCGCTGAGGCCAGTCTCGCCTGTGGTAGTGCGCTTTAGTATCCCGGCTGTCCCAAAGGCAAATAAAGCAAGGATACTTAGAAAAACCACCTTGGAGGCCCATCAGCAATGACACCATTTTGAAATCTCCAATAACTTCCCAGCCATACTCATCATACTTCAAGGCACCTAGCAACATCTTGACACTATTCAAGTATTCCTGTATTCCTCTTTCAGGTGCACCGAGTGAGCTACAGGAAGAGATGGGTACTTGTTCCCATTGTGAAGCAGCACGGCTTTGAGGCTCTTGCATGAGCTGTCTATGAAGAGACGCCACTCATTCGGGTTACAGGTGATACCTATAGCCTCGAATAGACCGGCCACATTGTTGCAGAAGCACAGTCCGTCTTGATGACTGAAGAAGGTGGAAAAAACTTGGTGACGCTTCCTCTGACCTGTGACTTGGACGCTTTCATCTAATAAGTTCCATTGCTTGAGCCTTGATGTCAGAAGCTCAGCGTTGGACTTGGTGAGAACAACGTCTCTGATCAAATCGTTGAGGTCTTTTTGGTTAGGGTAGTATGGCTTCAATTATATAGGGTAGTATGGCTTAGGGTAGTATGGCTACAATTCTGTACAGTCCCAGAAAGTTCTAGATAATTTTTGATAGTTCTCACAATTCCAGAAGCTTCTTAAGTATCTTGAAATATGGCGAATATCCTTAAAAATAGATCAATTTCAAAATATCAATGTGCTGACCACAAAAGCAAAGTTTACAGGAATAATAACTTTTTTCTATTCATTTAGGGTACAAACAATCAGGAAAACACACTTAACAACTGGGAACAAAATTTTTTTTGAAATTTGTTACATGGTGTTATCGTATCAATAGCAGCACCATAACATGAGGATTGACACGCACACGCGCACGGCATTAAAGTATGCGGCTTTATCCAAAGTAGGGTGTAGGATCGATTACCGTTTGTCTAAATAGAACAACAACTCAATACAATGAGTTAATTGCGTATACACGTATTACCGAAAGTGTAATAAACAAGATCTTAAAACCTGCGTATAGCAACAATTTATTTTCCATTTTATAGCAGTGGAGCCGTGTACTATTCTTACCACGACTAACACACACCATCTATCCATCTATCTATCTATCTATTGAGAGAGAGAGAGAGAGAGACAGAGAGAGAGAGAGAGAGAGAGACAGAGAGAGAGAGAGAGAGACAGAGAGAGAGAGAGAGAGAGAGAGAGAGACTTTTTTTGACTTTTAAATTACATTTATTTTATCATAAGGATGTCCCTTTTTCACTAAAAATCACAGGATTTTTACTTTTTTTAAAAGAAATGTTTCCCATTTTTTTTTTAAATAAATAAGATATCCTAAAAAATAAATAGATAATATAATTGAATAAATAAGTAAATAAATAAATAAATAAATAAATACCAGCATAGATTCGTGATAAAAGAGTTAAATTCACACTTTACATTAAAAATGTAAAATGAGTTCTCCGTCATCTACGCGACATAAAACACCATTAAAAGCCCACAACTTTAAAAACTCCTCGAGTCTGTCCGTCATTTTATAAAATGCAAACTCCACTCGGATTCTGGCTCTAATAAGTGCTGCGCACATGTGCAGAGGGTCCAGGGACCCGGACCCCAGACGTTTGTGTTTTCTGGTGAGCCAGATCGCGAGCTTTGCCTGTCCCAACACATAATTAAAAATACAGACAGTCTGTCTCTGTGAGGCCTTGTACTCGGGTCCAAAGATAAAAACCCCCTCAGACCACGGTCTTTTAAAAGCAAGGGCCCAGTCTCTCAGAGTCCCGAGGAGCGCTGTGAGCCTGTCACACCTGAGAAACAGGTGTTCCACGTCCTCCTCCAGTCCACAGAAGGAACACCTGCTCTCCGTCTCTGGATCGATATGTGCCACGTGTCTGTTCGTGGCCACGGCCCCGTGTACCACCCTCCATTGCAGGTCGGCGGTTCTCTTTTCTATGGGGGGTTTGTACAGGGACCTTCAGCTGCCCCGTGGGGAGGAGCCCAGTGCCAGTAGCCTCTGCCATTTGGTCTCCCTTAGTCCAGTTAGTGTTCTGATGTTGGAGACCTTGACACAGACTCCGTACAGAACTTTCTTTGGTGTTTTTTCGAAAGATGTTTTGGTTCTGTTGATCCTCAGGAGCCCTCCCTCCTCATCGTGGTCTTCTCCCACTGCCGGTGAGATGGACAGGGATGGGTAGGTGTTACGAGTCCCTCCGAGTCCCCGTCCCAGGATCTCCCTGAAGCAGGAGGGCAGGGCTGAGACCACCTCGTTGATGAGGGCTTGCAGGAACCTGGTGGACTGAATGCCGGTTTCAGCGCTGAGGTCTTCGGTGCTCTTCCAGGTTCCGTCCACCCTCAGATCTCCGACTCTGGTGATTCCAGCGCGTATGAATCGGTATTGTAGGCTTCTCGACGTCAGCCGTGGAGCCTGGATCATCGGGTTGCAGAACAGCGGTTCCTCGTCCACGCAGGAGCATGGTTTCACCTCTGTTCTGCTGATGTTGAATGTTGAGCTCCAGGCTCTCAGCACGGACTGGTAGAACGGAGTTGTCCTGGACCAGTCCATCTCGCTCAGGTTCAGGAGGAACAGGTGTTTATCGTAGCCCAGGTTCTCCGTTCTCCGCAGCAGTAGACAGGCGGTGCCAGCCCATGCCGGGTCGTCTCCGTAGAGAAGCCTCTGCGCCGTCTGGAGTCTGAAGGTGGTTATCCGGCTGTTGAGGTCGATCAGCCCCTGCCCCCCCTCGTGCACCGGCAGGTACAGGGCTGCAGCGCGGGTCCAGTGCTGTCCAGACCAGAAGAAGTCCACGATCCGCCTCTGCAGCTCCTTGATGAGTGAGGCTGGAGGGTTGAGGACCGTGAGTCTGTGCCACAGCATTGAGGCTACCAGGTTGTTGACTACCAGGACTCTCCCCCTGTAGGACAACTGGGGCAGGATCCATGTCCATTGAGACAACTTGGCACATACCTTCTCCAAGACGCCGTCCCAGTTCTTGTCTTGGTATTCAGTCTTTCCTAAAAACACACCGAGGTACTTTAACCCCGCGGACCCCCACTGGAGATTTGCAGGTAAAACAGGGGGTCTTTTATCTGTCCATTGTCCTAAAATCAAGGTCTCGCACTTACTCCAGTTTACCCGGGCGGACGATGCTCCCTCGTAGGTCTTAAGACTGTCTGTAAGTGCGAGAACGTCCTGCTGGTCTTTAATAAAAACAGTGAGGTCGTCGGCATAGGCAGACAGGACGAGGCTGTCCTGCAGTCCTCTGATGGATAGTCCCTGTAGTTTGGTCCTCAGTCTGTTCAACAGGGGTTCAATCATTAGGCTGTAGAGCTGTCCAGAGAGGGGACAGCCCTGTCTGATCCCCCTGTTCATCATCAGAGGACTGCTCAGTCCTCCACCTACTTTTAAAATGATGGACGCCCCTGAGTATAAAAGCTTAATGTAGGATAAAAACGTGCTGCCGACTCCGAAGGCTGTGAGGGTGTGGAACATGTACCCGTGATCCACCCTGTCGAAAGCTTTCTCCTGGTCGATGGAGAACAGACCCAGGTCCTGAGAACTCGTGGTGCAGATGTCAATGATGTCACGGATGAGGAACAGGTTGTCCATTATAGTGCGTCCAGGTACGCAGTACGTCTGCTCAGACCGGATCACTGTGTGCATGTGGTGTTTCAGTCTGTTGGACAGACACTTGGACAAGATTTTATAGTCCGTGCACAACAGTGATACCGGTCTCCAGTTCCTCAGAGAACTCAGGTCTCCCTTTTTTGGAAGTAGTGTCAGAACCGCTCTGCTGCAGCTGGTGGGGAGTCTCCCGGCGTTGATGGAGAACCGGAACACCTCGAGCAGGTCCTCACCGATCACGTCCCAGAAGTGCCTGTAGAACTCCGCCGGCAGTCCGTCGATTCCGGGGGCTCGTCCGGGTGACAGCTGTGAGACGGCGGCGGTCAGCTCTCGCAGGTGTAGGTCGGCGTCGAGGGCGTCGGCTTGAGCGGTTCTGAGCTTCGGGAGATCCCTGAGCAGTTCTCCTGTGCAGGATGGATCACAGGTGTCGGCGCTGTACAGTTCAGTATAAAAGTCCACAGCCATTCGTCTCATCTCGCGGGGGTCCGCGGTCACGGTTCCATCGTCGCGTTTTAAAAACAGCATCCTGTTCGGGGGTTTCTTAGTCCGCTGTAAATTAAAAAAATACGCAGTGGGAGCGTCCATGTCCCTGATGCTGGTATAATGCGCTCTCAGCAGCGCCCCCTTTGCCTGTTCATACATAAAAGAGTTTAAAACCTTTCCGTCCGTGCAGTCTGTTCCTCAGGTCCTCGCTGTTGTTGAGGAGTACCTCGGTGTGTAGGTGTGACAGACTCCTCTCAAGTTGCTGAACTGTCCTGCTGATGGCGCCGCTGGTGTGGCGGGTGAACTGCTGGCAGAACAGTTTAATCTGTATCTTGCCCATCTCCCACCAGGAGATCAGGTCCTCGTATTCACCGCGACGCCGCTGCCATTCTGTCCATAAAACTTTAAAAGCAGAGCAGAACAGTTCATTCTGTAAAAACTTCACATTAAAACGCCAATAAAAACAGGGCTTTTCATTAAAATGAAGCATTACATCAACCATGATAAGATGATGATCGGAGAACCCAGTCGGAGAGTTAAAAACCGAACGCACCTTATTTCTGTCTGTATATTTAAAATAAAATCGATCCAGATGGGTAGCACTGACCATGTTCTCACACACCTTTAACCACGTGTACTGCCTTACGTTCTGGTTCCTCTCTCTCCAAACATCCACAAGATTATACTGTGTGATAAAACTCTTTAAAACATCAACAGACTGAGGGTGAGGTTCCTCAGAGTTCCTGTCCTGTGTGAAGTCCACAGTACAGTTCCAGTCCCCACCTAGAACCATCAGTGAGTCGGGGTGGAACTGCTGTAGACCCTGGTGTAATTTTTTGAACATGTTGGCTCTCTGTGCCCCGTTGTTTGGGGCGTACACGTTCACGAACAGGAACTCTGTGTCTTTGATCTCAGCCTGGAGGGTTAAAACCCTACCTGGTTCTATTTCATTAAAACGGGTGTTGGTGAGTGTGATTCTTTTGGAGGTCAGGACTGCCACCCCAGCACTGGTGTTTGTGCCATGACTGAGGAAACAGTCCCCCTCCTCCCACCACCTCCTCCATTCTGTCTCATTATCCCGGTCACTGTGAGTTTCTAGTAGAAATAAAATATCTAAGTTTTTACTTTTAAAAAGCTGCTTTATCAGTGTTCTCTTAGCCTTATCTCTACCTCCATTTATATTAAAAGATCCTATTTTTAAAATCATGTTCAATATAAAAAGAGAAGAGTAAAACCAATAAAATAATAAAACAGAACAGATGATAAAAACAGTACAGTAAACCCACAGTAAAAACCTTTTCATATTAAAATCACTTTTGTGTTGAGGCCTGTTCCTTTCTCAGTTTGGTTAACAGTTTTTTAAGACGGAATCTTTTTTGTTGGCTGATTTCTTCATAGTTTGACATTTTACGAATTTTTGTCACTGACTTTATGAATTTGTTAATGTCAGGGAAGAAATCAGTGACCTCAACGCTCTTTCCGAAAGTTTCATCTAAAAAAACGCTGATCTCCTGAGCGGAGTAGAGGTGGTCCTCCCCGACCTGTGAACCGATTTCAGAGACCTCCGACATCGTGTCATCGTCTCTGTCCTGTTCCAACTCTTCTTGTGCTGGCACAGTGCTGCTTTCAGGTTCCTCTGTTTGAGCGCCCTGAGTGTCTCCATTTTCCAACACAAAGGAGACCTGAGATGGTGTTTCAGCAACATCTGTGCCAACCTCTCCGCCCTGGGCACTCTGACTTGGAGCATCGTCAATGCTCTCAGTGCCCTCATTGTTTTCTCCAGCTTGGCCCTCCTCCACACATTTTTTTACAATTTCAGGCTGTTCCTCAGCCACTTCTTTTTTTTCGGAGCTCGCCGTTCCCTCCTCACTGGGGCCCTTTGGGTGTTCCTCCTCGCCCCGGGTGTCGTTCTCATTCTGAGGGCGGGACGGGACACGGCGGCTCCTCTTGGCCACACTGCCCTGCTGTGTGACCTGGGCGTATGAAGCCACCAGCTCAGGACCTGAGCGTTTAGGCTTCACCTGTTCAGGTCCGATTTTTTGAGCAGCAGCGCCATCTACGCTTCGTTCGGGGGTATGGCACCCAGGTTCACCGTGCTCCTGGATGTCACCCCCCCGCTGCTCTTCGCCTTCTCCTCCACTAGTCTGTTGCGCTTTCGGACACTCAGCCTTTCTGTGTCCGAGCTCCCCGCACGAGAAGCACCGCAGGATCCCCGAGCTCGCGAATATGAGGAAGCTCTGTCCCTCGTGAGTGACCCTGAAGGAGATCTCCAGCGTGGGCTCCTTCAGGACCATCAGCGTGGTTCGGCGGAACGCGAGGACGTGATTAAACGCCTCGCGTTTGTTTTTAAATTTCACTTTCCGAATCTCGCCGACGAGCTTCCCGAATCGCTGAAGCTCACGTTCCAGCTTCTCGTTGGGGATGTTCGGGGGCACGTTGTCGATAACCACCCGACTGGAGACGGCAACCAGCGGCGTCACGGTCAGAAAATCGCCACTTACCGTGATTCCGGTCTCGGCTAGCCGCTCTACAAAGCGCCGCTCCTTTAAGAACACCACGACGGCTTTGTTCATACGCGACACCGCCGTGATGTTCTCACAGCCCACCACCTCACCCATCCCCCACAGAACATCCTCCACCGGGATCGAGGGACCGGCCAGGCACCGGATGGCGTGGCGGAGCGTCACCGGCTCACCGCCACCATCGTGGGGCGCAGCCATGCCGCTCCACCGCGCGGGATTAAACTCCCAGCGACGGAGTTTTTAACGATGTTTTAAATCGCTTTTAAATAAGTTTTATGCCTTTTAAACTAATAGTGCTTCACCATGTGAACAAGATAAAGAACTTAGTGAAAAAAAAACATAAAGTTTGCTCTCACACACGCGCCCTCCACCTCCACACGCTGCTCCCACAAACTCCCAGCATGCACCGCGAGAGAGAGAGAGAGAGAGAGAGAGAGAGAGAGAGAGACAGAGAGAGAGAGAGAGAGAGAGACAGAGAGAGAGAGAGAGAGATAGACAGAGAGAGAGAGAGAGAGACAGAGAGAGAGAGAGAGAGAGAGACAGAGAGAGAGAGAGACAGAGAGACAGAGAGAGAGAGTGATGTGCAAAAGTTTTAGACAGATGTGAAAAAATGCTGTAAACTAAGAATGCTTTCAAAAATATAAATAATTAATTTTTTAAATCAATTTGCAAAATGCAAAGTGAGTGACCCCAAGCATACAGCCAATATCATGTAGAAATATCTACAGTGTAAAGAAGAAGAAGAAAAAGAAGGAGAAGAAATCCTCGAAGTGATGGTATGGCCCCCACAGAGCCCTGATCTCAACATCATCCAGTCTGTCTGGGATTACATGAAGAGACAGAATAACTATTAAATAAACTATTAACACTTCCATTTTTTAAAGCATTCATAGTTTACAGCATTTATTTATTTGCACCTGCCTAAAACTTCTGTACATTGTATTATATATATAAACACCTATAATTTTAGTGTGGGAGGTTTCACGGCTAAATTGGACCAGCCTTGTGGCCAATCTTCATTCATTGCACATTGCACCAGTAAGAGCAGAGTGTGAAGGTTCAATTAGCAGGGTAAGAGCACAGCTTTGCTTAAAATATTGCAATGCGTACAACATGGGTGACATGCCAAAGTTCAAAAGAGGACAAATTGGTGCAGGTCTTGCTGGCGTATCTGTGACCAAGACAGCAAGACACCAGCTCTAAATATTATTGAGCCACTTTGGGGTGTTTTGGAGGAACGAGTCAGAAAACATTTAACTCCTCCAGCATCACATAGTGACCTGGCCACTATACTGCAAGAAGAATGGCTTAAAATCCCTCTGACCACTGTGCAGGACTTTCATATGCCATTCCTAAGACAATTTGAAACTGTATTGGCCACAAAAGGAGGCCCTACACCATACTAATAAATTATTATTATTCAGGTGTTTCAGTTTCATTGTCCAACCCCTGTATATATACAGTCAAGTGAAAAAATTAGGCCACCATATTAAAGTCAGCTCTTTATTAAAAAATGTTCATATATCAATTGTAACAGGTGCCTAGGGCACCTGTCACCTGTTTTGAGTTTCGTTCCGTTTGTTTCAGTTAATTAACGTTCATTAGTTCATTAGTTTCGTTAATTAACTCGGTGTTGTAATTGGTTTGTCTTGTGCACGTGATCGGGTGTCTTTTTGTATTTATGTCCATTGTTTCTTGTCTTCGGTGCTGGTCATTTGTGTTTGATGTCACTTTAGTCTTTTTCTTACCTCATGTTTTGTGGTGCACTGCACCTTTAAATAAACCCGTTATCTGCTACCTGCGTGCCTGGCTCCCTTCAGCGCGTGTAAACGCGGCGGCTTGCGCTCCCTATGCGCCACCGCTTCAGCCCGAGGTAGACTACTGTGACAGAACGACCAGCCAAAGGAAATTTGGGGAGTCCAGAGCCCAGGTAAGCGCATTCTTAAATTTTTCTTTGCGGGGGCCGTGTAACCTCGTACTCGCGGCGCGTTCCGCTGTGTCCGCGAGTGCGCCGCTATGCGCAGCCCGTAAGGACGGCTCGATCAGTGTAATGTCTGATTATGACTCTGATGATGAGTAGATGTGGAGGTGATGATGATGAGAGCTCTGCGCTGAGGAAGGTCTGGACCTGGTTCAGATCTCCGATGATGAGACGGGCGAGTCGTACCTGTATGGGCATATTCTGCCCATACGAACCCTCCTAAACTCTGAGGAGTTCCGGTCCAGCTTGTTAAACCCCACGTGGCGAGATCCAGACGCAGAGCGCGCCAGCGCGGTGCCAAGACGCAGCGTGCGCGCGGCACGTGTGCTGCGGGGCAGTCACGTGACGTGCCCGCGCCGGACCGCGCTGTGTCTGGATCGCGCTGCGAGGGGGCGGTTCCGGAGCCAACACTCGGGGGGGTAGATGTGGATCCGTGTCCCCCTGTCTCGTGTGTCCAGTCCGTCTTCCCCATGTCTGAGATGTCTATGTGTTTGGGCATTGCGGTGGGGGTGTACATGTTTTGTGTGCAGGATGGCGAGCCCGAGGTCCGCCCAGCGTGCGTGCCCGCCAACGCCCTGCCAGCGTGCATGCCTGCCAAAGTCCTGCCAGTGTGTGAACCTGCTGAGGTCCTGCCAGCGTGCGTGCCCGCCAAGGTCCTGCCAGCGTGCGTGCCCGCCGAGGTCCGCCCAGCGTGAGGCCCACCGAGGTCCGCCCAGCGTGCGTGCCCACCGAAGTCCTGCCAGCATGCGTGCCCGCCAAGGTCCTGCCAGCGTGCGAACCCGCCGAGGTCCAGCCAGCATGCTTGCCCGCCGAGGTCCTACCAGCACGCGCGCCCATCCCGAAGTCCAGGGGCGTCACGCCGCCCATCCCGAAGTCCAGGGGCGTCACGCCACCCATCCCGAAGCCCAGGGGGCGTCACGCCGCCCAGCCGGAGCAGCAGGGGCCGCACGCCGCCTAGCCGGAGCAGCAGGGGCCGTACGCCGCCCAGCCCGAGCAGCAAGGGCCGCACGCCGCCCAGCCCGAGGTCCAGGGGCCGCACGCCGCCCAGCCCGAGGTCCAGGGGCCGCACGCCGCACGCCCCGAGCAGCAGGGGCCGCACGCCGCACGCCCCGCCGCCAGGGGGCATCCGCCTCGCCACGTCGCCAGGGGGCGTCCGCCTCGCCACGCCGCCAGAGGGCGTCCACCGGCCCACGCCGCCAGAGGGCGTGGCCCACTCCTCGTCCGACGTGGGCGCCCGCCAGACCACGCAGCCAGGGGGCGCCCGCCTCGCCACGCAGCCAGAGTGCGTGGCCAACTCCTCGCCCAATGTGGGCATCCACCGGACCACGCTGCCAGAGGGCGTGGCCCACTCCTCGTCCGCCGAGGCCGTCCACCGGACTTTGCAGCCAGAGGGCGTTCGGCACGCCTCACCCGCAGAGGGCGTCCACCCGAGGGCGCTTTCCAATCCCCGCTCGAGGAGGGCGGAGGACCCCCCCCCCCCGGGACTGTTTTTTTTTTCCTCTTGGTCGCGTCCCCCCGTTGCGCGACCGCAGGGGCGGGGGTAATGTAACAGTCACCTGTTTTGACACCTGTCAAAACTAATGTAACTGTCACCTGTTTTGTGTTTCGTTCCGTTTGTTTCAGTTAATTAACGTTCATTAGTTCATTAGTTTCGTTAATTAACTCGGTGTTGTAATTGGTTTGTCTTGTGCACGTGATCGGGTGTCTTTTTGTATTTATGTCCATTTTTTTTTGTCTTCGGGGCTGGTCGTTTGTGTTTGATGTCACTTTAGTCTTTTTCGTACCTCTTGTTTTGTGGTGCACTGCACCTTTAAATAAACCCGTTATCTGCTACCTGCGTGCCTGGCTCCCTTCAGCGCGTGAAAATGCGGCGGCTTGCGCTCCCTATGCGCAACCGCTTCAGCCCGAGGTAGACTACTGTGACATCAATGCCCAATCTAGTTTTTGTATATTTATGAAAAAAAAGTTATTGAATTGAATTAAATTAAATTAAACAACCAAAATTAACATTGTTTTACTCATAAAACAAAAGTTCTGAACAAAAATGCATATTATAATGGAGAAAAATTTTAGGACACTCTACCGTCTAATAACTAGTGTTGCCCCCTTTGGGCACTTCAGTGAGACACTTCTTGTGGCCAACTACCCTCTGACATTGATTTGAAGAAAGTTTGCCCCACTCTTCTTTTAGCTGGGGATTATTGCATGTAAAGCTTGTTTTAAATCACTGCACAGCATCTCAGTTTAATTAAGATCTGGACTTTGACTGGGCCATTCCAGGACGCTCCACTTCTTAGGTTTTAGCCAGTCCTTGGTCGATTTACTGGTATGTTTTGGGTCATTGTCATGTTGCCAGACCTGGGCATGTTAGCAGTTGTTTTGAATGTCCTCCACTTGGTGGAATGGCTGATGTCAAATTATTTTGAGATCTTTTTAATTCTCCCACCAGACGCATAAGCAGCCACATTCGTCTTTTTGAGGACCTCAAGCAATATCTTTGGATCTCACCATGGTGCTCATTCTTATGTCAACAGTCAGTGACACACCAAACTAAATTTCTGAGTTTTAAATTGTGCAAGACAAGACAATGCTGGATCATGTGCACCTGATATGATACACCTGTTTGTGATCTTAAATACTTTAAGTGAGTCAATATATAGTACCTAATTAGTGACCTAATTTAGCAGAAATTGGATTCATTTTTGAATGACATTTTACATAAAGTTGTCAAAAGGCAATATATATATATATATATATATATATATATATATATATATATATGTGTGTGTGTGTGTGTGTGTGTGTTCTCTCTTGCCTGTGTCAAGAGATAATCCTATATATATATATATATATATATATATATATATATATATATATATATATATATATATATATTGATATAGATATATCACACACACACACATATATGTGTGTACAGACAGAAACATACAGACAGATAGATTGGTACCAATTCTGTTGTATTCTTGTGACCACTTGCTCCGCCATGTTACACTTTTATTCTGAAACAACTTTATTGTAAAATCCGACCAATGGCTTAATGGCCTGCCCACATATCCGAAACGAATATGCAAATTAAGGCGAATTTCGACCAATAGCTTTGTGGCGCCGCCCACATTTCCGAAATGGCGGTATGCAAATGAGGGCGAAAGCCGTCCAATGGCTTTGTGGCATGCCCACATATCCCACATGGAAATGTAATTTCCACTAGTGAAAATTAAATCTGTTACTAGTTAGCCTGACATATTAAATGTTAAAACGGCTTGCCATACCAACCTTGGACTAATAGCGGCTGCGCAGATGGGGCGCAGAGCCGCAGCGCTTTAACGCGCAGAAGGGAGCCAGACACGCAGGTAGCAGAATAACAGATCTTTATTTTCCAGGTGTAAGGACACCAAACACAACAGGTACAAAACAACGAGTGAACATAAACCTGAGGACGGGGAACACAGGAAATAAATACATAAAGACCTCCGACCACGTGCACCACACAAACCAATGAAACAAAAGAGCTAATTAACTTAAACGACCCGGAATGACAGTTAATTTACTCAAATCAAGGATAACACAGAAGAACAGAAACAGAAAAACAGGTGCCCTAGGCACCTGTTACACTGTGGTTTCATCACTTCAATTAAATCATCATGAAGAAAACATTTCGGCCATTTCCAAAATAACTTTCAATCATTTATTTTAGTCAATGATCCATTCAGCCATTTTTGTTCAATTATTTATTCTCATTTATTAATAAACCTATATGGTTATTTAACAATCCAGGTATTTATTAACCATTTTCTTGCATTTTGTTTCAATGTTGGTGATTTTGTGGGTTATGGTGGATAATCAAAAATAATACACTGGTTAGGATTAGGGTTTAACCTCTGGGCAGGTAGACAAGGATCCCGAGCTGCATTCTCCCTTATTGTGTTTTCTCTAAAAGCTTTGGTTTGCTATGTTCCAATAAAATAAAGGGTAGGGGAGATGGTGGTGATAAATCAACTGTTTGCCCTAAGATGTGCGGACCTGCCAAGAACGTTTCTTGACTTTATTTTAGTCATTGCTGAAATGGAATAGATTCACTTCCCTAATTATGACACATTGCTTAGTAAAAAAACTTTAGTAAAACTTTAACTTTAGTTAAAACTTTAGTCAGTTAGCAAAACTTTATTTGCTAAGTGACTAAACTTTAGTCACTTAGCAAATAGCAAATGAAAATAAAAAGTAAAATAAAAAAAATACTAGACACTCTCACACCTATCACATAAGAATAAGAATGAACAGATGTTAGTGATGGTTATACGACAGTGTGCATCAGTGTTATTAGTTATCAGTGTTATTGAGTCGATATGTGAATGTTAATTTGTATTTTATGTGATTCATAGGATCTTTGCTCGAGTTTTACAGACATAGCGATATTTGCGTGAACAGTGATTATCATTGTATCGTCCATCGCTGTGGAAGTAGGCACAGTCCTCACCTCCACCCAAACCATATGCCATCCAGTTATCAGGCTGCCCTGGCATCCATTCACTGTATACACACACACACACACACACACACACACACACACACACACACACACACACACAGCAGAGTAAATGCAAACAAATAGTGGATTACAGTTATGAAACACACTGATACTACAATACCACCATTTATTTAAAAAATCCTATCAGATTCTTGAGGTTCTAAAACAATGAAAAAAAAGAACTCCTCTGAATCTTAAGTAAGATGTAATGTATATGAATCTAATGAAGTGGCCAATGAGTGTAGTTTAATAACAACTGTTAATATTTCATTCAGTTTACACAAGTGCACAATTATTAAGAAAATTATTTTTAAAAAGTCTTAGCAATTTTAGCAACAAAATTAACCATATATATATATATATATATATATATATATATATATATATATATATATATATATATATATATTTTTTTTTTTTTTTTTTTACTTTTAAGCTTCAAACCGTACTCGATCTGTGTGTTTGTGTGTCCGTACTTACTGGTAAGGGAGATGGAGATAATGAATGTGAGGAGGAGAAGAGCTAAAACTCCAAATATGTAGAAAAATGCAACATCGAGATCGACCAGGAGGGAGCGCTGTTACCCTAAAAAATGAGTCTAACACACAGTGGCACACAAACAAAAACAATACCTGTTTAAACATACACACACATACACACACACACACACACACACACACACACACACACACACATACAAACACATACACACACATACACACACATACACTTTCTCATCTGAAGCCTGAATCAGAGGCTCTTATTACAACAATCACATTCTACATCTCAGAGCTCACTAACCGTCTCCTCACACTCTGCTGACGTTTCTGTTTTTATTTTTAACATCTGATCTGTTCTCTTTAATTCATCTTACAGAATCAAGTTCACCAAAAGTCATTTTGAAGTTAATATGTTCTCTGAACTTTACCGTTACTCCAGAAGGCTCTGTTATCTTTAGTGTCAAACTCGTCATGGTCGCTAAGCTTTCCTTCGTTTCTAGATTTACACACACACACAGACACACACACACACACACACACACACACACACACACACAGACAGAGAGAGAGAGAGAGAGAGAGAGAGAGAGAGAGAGAGAGAGAGGAACATGTAGAACAGAACAACCAATCAATCAATTGATATAACTACAAGATAAAACAAATAAAATGTTTTTTTTTTTTTTACAGATCCATTTAAAATGATTCATAAATGATTCTTTTTTCAGGACATTGTCCATAAGAAGTTATGTGCATGCCGAGAGTAATCTGTCTTAAAAAATTCATAAAGTAAAGAATTAGATGTGAATTTTGATCCCTTTAATGCTTCGAAGCTGCTTTGAGACAATGCTCTGTTTTAAAAAGCACTACATTAAAAATTCTGAACACTGATTCACAGAGAAGCTTATTAACATCAAATTTGGTTTAAAGCAGAAAACAATTGCCCAGTATTTGTTCGGTTTGTTAATGTGATCAAAGAACAGATGAGCAGCATGTTTGTGTCCCATTTACAGAATTGTTCAGTTTTATCTGATGGTGGAATATATAGCATGACAGTCACAAATATATGTAATAAAAAACTTAATTTAAATAATCTGTGCAATATTTATATATGTACATAAATACATAACTAAGCCTTCATAAAGTATATTTAACATTGTTTTTACATGATCTGCAAAACATTAAACTTTTTTTTGACTGAATATATCAAAATATAAAACATTAACCCAATATTATTTTGACCACTGTTTTTGGTAATGTTATATTTCAGCTATTAATTATAAAAATGCACTGCTTGGTTCCTTTTGCACCACATATTACATCACCATCAGCCAAAAATCAATAAAAAGTGGAACTTGACCAAAAACTTTGTGAAATGTTATTCCTATCTTTATCTATAATGAGTGAAGCAACTTTTTAATGTGGTCAGATTATTAGATCAGATGATTTTCAACTTACCTGAACAGAAACGGTGTTCAAAATATCAACTGCTGCAAAGTATGTGTGTGTGTGTGTGTGTGAACTTTGAGCTGTGTGAATTAAACTGTATTTACTCTTATACATTAAAATAAACACAGATGGAGCAGAGTTCAGTCATCACTTCTTTTCTCATTAATTTAATGTAAAACTTCAAAACCAAAGTTAATTCCTGTAAACATTAAACATCTAACCCCCCTCCCCCCCGAACAATCCACAGAACCAACCCCACCCCAAACGTCAGATCTATCAGCACTGTGGATCAATCGGATATAATCGATTTAACATCATACAGTCCAAAGAACGAACACAAACTGACTGCTGCCCCCTACAGTCAGGATGCTGCAACCAACGAGTCGGTTCATTTTCTGAGCCTGAGGTATGAATTCACTCACTGTTCATCTTTAAAAAGTCTTTATTACATGTTACCAAACAAATAACTTAAAGCATTTTGTACAGAATTAGAAAAATTAAATTCTATAATTATAATCCTGTATAAAAAAAATAATAAAATAAAAATACCAGTGAAAACTTGAGCCATCAGAGGTTATGGTAACGGTGTTCCTTCACAAAAACAAGAACCATTTACCCCAAGTAACAGTTTATAAATGTGCACACACACACACACACACACACTTATGGATCTACAAATGAGACCATGATGTAACGTGTGCCCTTGGTGGTGGGCAGACCCTCATGGTAGTGGGTTAAACGACCAGGATGCATCAATGACCAGCCTTTTCTTGGAGCTTCAATTCTACAATCATACCTTAAAAACCTGCAGCCACCACCCTGTAACACACACACACACACACACACACACACACACACACACACACACACACACACACACACAGCCAACTTTGTCATTATATTGCATGATTTGGTAAAAACACTTGTTGGCAGAATATTGAAATGAATCTATTAGAAATAAATTGATTATTGAAAAGTTTCTGGGGTGATGTGTTGAATTTTGTAATGCTATATCAAGGGGTGGGGTTAAGCCATAAGATCACGAACACAGAAAAATATTCTAACTGCCCCCGACACCATTCTATTGTTTTAATAATACTCTTTAATTCAGGTTAAAGCTTTTATATTGTAATTTATATTGTAGTTCATCCTAAAATTAGGGCCTGGATCCATTTCTGAACACCAAGTGTAAAACAGAACATGTAAAACGTTATGCATGTTTTAATTGTGAGTTCTTGTAATAAGTGAATTTGTTGCACTATATTAATTTTTCATCTTTAGAACAGAAGACTGTGAGGATCATCTCAGAGGCCTTATTTTAAATCTCTTCAGGTGACACTTCAGGTGGATTTTGGGAGATGTTCTTGGTTTGAGGTACGATCCATAGCCTTTTGTAGAAGCTCCACCTATTTTTATTTAATTAATTAATAATTTAATGACTGCCCAGCGATGGATTGGCGCCCTGTCTTGGGTCTATCTGCCCAGCGCCCGAGACGTTCTCCCCTGGATGGGCATGGGGAACCCCACCGCGACCCTAATAGAGGATAAAGCGGGAGATAATGAATGAATGAATGAATGAATGAATGAATTTAATGACCGCCAGTTACTTAATAAGGGCCTATCATTCATTCCTACGCCAATTAATTGGGACAGACAGGAAGTATTTAGAGACCTACATCACTACCATAGAAAACAGAATAATAAATTTCTTCGATTTTGAGAGGAATTATGACTTACCTCTTTTCCAGGAACCGTCCAGATGGGATCCACCTAGAATAAAAGATAAGAAAGAAATCACAACATTAATTAATAGAGATCAAAGCACAATTAAAAATATCAAATTTACAAATACAACACAGAATAATTTAAACTTAGAACAACAAGCTTTAAACAAACTAAAGAACAATAAACATATTATAATTAAGCCTGCAGATAAAGGGTCCAAAGTGGTTATTATGGATAAATCACAATACTTAAGAGAGGCCTATAGACAACTTAATAATGCACAATATTATACAAAATTGGATGGTCCGATCTTCATGGAGACCTGTGAAACACAAAAACAAATATTAGAAAAATTATATACAGATAAATTTATTAAAAAAAAAAAACAGTTACACTTTTTGTTGGGCCCAGATGAACCACGGATGAGACAATTTTATTGCCTCCCAAAGATTCATAAGGACCCAACAAATTGGCCATTTCCGGGTGAAACCCCAGCAGGAAGGCCTATAGTGAGCGACTGTGGCTCAGAGTCCCACAGGGTTGCACAATATATTGATACTTACCTCAATCCAATCTCACAAAAACATAGAAGTTACCTAAAAGACACCTATGATTTAATCGATAAAATTAAGAAAATAACAGTACCAGAAAGGTCCCTGTTATTCACGATAGATATAGTATCCCTTTATACAAATATAGACACCACCCTGGGCTTAGAGGCGGTCCGAGAAGCATTTAAAATAAATCCAGACCCAAACAGACCGAATGAAGCGCTATTGCAATTATTACACCTGGGTCTGACCAGGAACGATTTTGAGTTTAACGGGGAATATTACGTGCAAACCCAGGGAACAGCAATGGGTAAAACCTTTGCCCTCTCATACGCCAACATTTATATGGCAGCCTGGGAGGAATCTGTTTTTAAAAAATGCAAACTAATGCCCATAATCTATCTACGTTTCCTGGACGATATATTTGGGGTTTGGACTCATTCGAGGGAAGATTTTGCCGATTTTATTAATATTTTAAATACTCACCACACGAATATTAAGGTCACTTTTACAATCTGTGAACAAAAAATCCAATTCTTAGATACAGAAATATTCTGGACATAATGGGGAGCAGAGAAAAAATTGGCATCGAGGGTATTTTTTAAACCAACTGACACCCATGCCCTCTTGCACAAAAAATCGTACCATCCAAAACACAGGATTTTAAAGGGATTGTAAAATCCCAACTGATTCGATTTAGAAGGACATAGAGACATAGAGGAAGCTACAAAGACTCTGTTTAAGGTGTTAAAGGGTAGGGGATACTCAAAGAGATTTCTAAGAACAATAAAATTAGAGGTAAAACACTCATTTCATGCATTAAATAACACAAAAAATAAAAAGGAAAATATAGTCCCGTTTGTCCATAAGTATGTACAAGATCTAGGACCAATAAAAAAAACTACAGCAAGCTGTTCCTGTCACAGGTGCCTGTGGCACCTGTCCCTCGTTTGGTCCTTAATTGTTTCAGTTGGGTGATTGGTTTGTTTTGTTCACGTGTTTAGTTCCTTTTGTATTTATTCTAAGTTTTCCATCTCTTTTGCGCACATCTCTATTTTGTGGTTTCTATACCCGATGTTATGTTGTTCTGTTTGTTCCCCATTTTCGTTGGTGTCCCGTCACCAATTTTTATTAAATTAACCTTTTGGATTTTATCCCGGTGTCTTGGACTCTCCTTCCGCGTACAACCACGTTACGGCGCTACACATCCTCTCCGTTTAGGTCGTAAGTCCGTGGGAGTGTTCGCCGTGGACCGACGCACGCATTCTTCCCCGCGTGGTCGATACCCGGGAACGCTCACTAGACGCGAGCGGCTGAACGCAGCAACTCCGCGTTGGCCGCCCTCTTCCGGGGAAGAACGGACGACCGCTAACAGAAAGACGTGCCAAACTATCTGGAGAGTTCCGGACACCAGGGGTCACCCACCGCTGATTTGGAGGACCAGGGGCTGCACCGCTGAGGAAGCCGAGCACCGGAGACCGCCTACTGCCGAGTCTGGCCGTCGGGGACCGCTCCATTACCGACCCCGAGCACCAGGGTCCGCCAGCCGCAGACTCCGAGAGCCAGGGGCGCTATCCTCGCCTCGCAGCAGGAGGACGCCGATCCGCGCTCCGCAGCGAGATGCCGGGCTCTACGCTGTCAGCAGGATGCAGCCAACAGGCTTCAGCGCCAGAGGGACCGTTACCCCCCCCCCCCGTTTTTTGTTTTTCCAGTACTGTTTATTATTCTTATTATTTTCTTTTGTTTTAGGGCCGCTTTCCCTTTTAGCGCGACCCTTGGGGTGGGGGTATGTCACAGGTGCCTGTGGCACCTGTCCCTCGTTTGGTCCTTAATTGTTTCAGTTGGGTGATTGGTTTGTTTTGTTCACATGTTTAGTTCCTTTTGTATTTATTCTAAGTTTTCCATCTCTTTTGCGCACGTCTCTATTTTGTGGTTTCTATACCCGGTGTTATGTTGTTCTGTTTGTTCCCCATTTTCGTTGGTGTCCCGTCACCAATTTTTATTAAATTAACCTTTTGGATTTTATCCCGGTGTCTTGGACTCTCCTTCCGCGTACAACCACGTTACGGCGCTACACATCCTCTCCGTGTAGGTCGTAAGTCCGTGGGAGTGTTCGCCGTGGACCGACGCACGCATTCTTCCCCGCGTGGTCGGTACCCGGGAACACTCCCTAGACGCGAGCGGCTGAACGCAGCAACTCCGCGTTGGCCGCCCTCTTCCGGGGAAGAACGGACGACCGCTAACAGTTCCCCAATTCTCGGAATTTGATTTAATCTTTGCCTACAGACGTAATAAAAACCTGAAAGACATCCTAGTTCATACTAAAATAGATAGGGAAAAAGATAGACAAGATACTTACCTTATGCCGAGGCCTTACATATTCAATCGAAGATCAAATAAAGGAGCCCCTGCAAATGAAAAGATTTCAATGAATACTGTGAATGTGATTTATGCAATTAAATGTACTTTCTGTGGTTTAATATATGTAGGAGAGACGAAACACACTATGGCAATTCGATTGAACCAACACATTTATCTAATTAATAGTGAAAAGGGAAAAACACAACTATACTTACATTTCCAAGAACATGGTTTGGACAAACTGAGGATAATGGGACTGGAGACAAACAGGGACTGGACCAAAACAATGAGACAGAAAGCAGAGAATAAATGGATACACGAATTAGGCACAATACATCCAGAGGGGTTAAACGAAAAATATTTTTAAAGGATATTTTTAAAGGACGAAAAATAAAATTAAAGGATGAAGTCATCCAAAGTTCATATAAACTCCTTGAGGAACAATGCAGCTCAGTGAAACACACTCAAGCAGTTAAAAATAATATTGAAACTGTGCAAATACAACCGGTAAATGAGAATCTTCTCTCTATTTCTTCTGTGCAGGCTTTGAGATTACCAGAGCAGTTACAAACGGTGGGTAATGGGCCAAGCTTCTGTGGGAGACAAAAGGTTAAAGCTCAAATTCATAGGGAATTGGAGGGCCCACCTAAAGAACCAGTCACCACATTACAGACACAAAAAACATCATTTCCATCCAACATTGATTATTTTTAGTTACAGGCAGGGAGGATTCAGATTGAATTCTTGTAATCGAGGAAGAGATCCCCATAAGGGTTGGTTTCCTCATTATCCCCCTGTCTGTACTGAGTGAGTCTTCCCCTGAAACTTTTTGCGTACTAGAATCAACTGGAAGTGGTGTAATGTCATTAAAGTATTCCGATAAAATAGAGTCCCCCCAAAACACTTAAAAAATACGCACAAATCTGTAAATCAACGTCCAATTTACAATGGACACCCATGTCCAATTCTTCAGAAGTCTCAGAGATTGGTTTACAGGGGGGCAATCGAGTATTGGATTCACATCCGGGGTTCAGATCTAGGGTAAACTCATTAAGTAGAGTAAACAGTGATCTTTTGATTGCTGAATCAACTAAATTGAATTTAAGTCCTTTTAATCGATCTGGGGGCAATCTGCCCACTTGTAAATCAACACCCAATTTACAGACTAATGATGAAGTAATCACGTTTTTTAAAATCCCTACAAGACATCCAAATACAAATAGGAAAATTGTGGACTGGGAGTTAAAGGTTAATAAACTGATCTTGATTGTGGGAGACTCTAACTTATCCCGTATCACTTACTTTACTCACTTTGAAGTTCAGATAGATAGTTTTCCGGGGGCAAATGTGCGGCACATCACTAAAATCCTACAGAAGCTTGACCGAAATCCTGAAACACAAAAGGTAATACTTTCAGTAGGGTTAAACAATAGGGAACAGTTTGTTAATCAAACAGTGAAAAAACAATTTCAGGAATTATGGCGAACGGCTGCAAAAAAGTTTCCAAATGCTACATTTTATACACCACTTATTCATTTTTCAGATTTACTGTCACTGAAAGAACAAAATAACCTGAAACAAATTAATGATTTTATTTGGAATAATGGTAATCCTCTATCAGAAATTAGCCCCCTCAGGTTCAGGGTGAACTCTAATGATCCCATCCACTGGACGGAACAAACAGCGGCACAGATCCTGGAGCACTGGATGGACCAGTTAAACTTGTAAACTCAGATAAGTGTGATACACATTCAGGTGGACGAAAAACTTCCAATATTATTAACCTCTCTAAAACTTTTGTACTTACAGGACCTCAGGAGGAACTATTGAACAGGGGCTTGACTTTCATTCCAACACTGAACAGAATCGATTTTGGGACCCTGCGGGGGGACGTTCAGGTTTTTAACAGGAAACTTAAGATCTTGGATTATTTTAAATATGAACAAAATGTTTCTTTACTGCCTTTCATAAATAACTCAACTTGGGAACCATCTTTGAAACAAGTTCATCCCTTAATTCAACAACTTATTCTAAATAACAATAAAGCTGCATATGCTAAGGGTATAATATATCGGTCCAATAATAGTTTAATAATCTAAAAACAAAACATCGTGTAGCTCTCAAACAATTACAACAAAATAGGGATATTGTAATAAAACTGGCTGATAAAGGGTCTAGCATTGTGATACAAGATAAACAACAATACATGTTAGAAGCAGACCGTCAACTTATCAATACGGTACATTACAAATCTCAAAGATCGTGGACCGTTCCCTCGGCGGTCCCACAAGGTAGACCGATAATCTCCGACTGTGAGAGCAAGACCTATAATACTGTATCATATATTGATCAATTCTTGAATCCATTGTCTCAATTGCACCCCAGTTACTTAAAGGACACATATGATTTCGTTGAAAAAATCAGAGGCAAACGGTTTCCCAAATCGGCCTTCTTATTTTCTATTGATGTAGAGAGCCTTTATACCAATATCAATACCACATTGGGATTAGGGGCCATACAACGCACGTTTTTGAAATATCTGAATTCGGTACATCCGGATCAACAGATATTACAGTTATTAGAGATTAATCTAAATAGGAATTTTCAGTTTAATGCTAAAAACTATTTACAAATACAGGACACGGCTATGGGAAAGAAGTTCGCGCCAGCCTATGCCAACATCTATATGGCTGAGTGGGAGGAAACCCTATTTCCCAAGTGTAACCATCTACCGGCCCTATATTTATGGTACCTAGATGACATCTTTGGCGTCTGGCTACATGACAGATCCTCCTTTGAGGAATTTTTGAACTTAGCTAATATTCATCATACTCATATTAGGGTTAAAGCGGTGGGTGGAGAGGCTTCAATAGATTTTTTAGACACAAAAGTGTTTTTCTCTGATCTAGGGGAAGACCTAAAAGAACTCCAGACCAAAATATTTTTCAAACCAACAGACACACATTGTCTACTTCATAAATCTAGTTTTCACCCTAAACACACTTTTAAGGGCTTGATAAAATCCCAACTCATTAGGTTCAACCGAATTTGTTCCAGGGAGGAACACTTTCATGAAGCCATGAACACACTTTTTCAGGCATTAGGCCGTAGGGGCTATTCCAAACGTTTCTTACGCCATATTAAAACTTTAACATTGAGATCTTTAAGTGGGGGGGATGTGGTTATGGGGCCGAACGCCAAGGATGTCATTCCGCTAATCACTACTTATTCGGATAAATCGATGCAATTGAACAAAGAACTTTAAAAATACACGAAAAGGATCTTTAAAAATACACAGTCTCAATATTTACCTTTACAGAATTTTAGGATTATTTCGGCTTATAGGAAAAACTAAAATTTGAAGGACCTTTTACTCCGATCGAAATTCACCTCACAGTCTAGTACGGTTCCTCCTGAGGTCCCAGAGTATTTTCAGCAATTAAAATGCCTACGGGTGAGAAATGAGGTTATTTCTATTGGACAACAGCTTACCTGGAAATCTGCCAATGTAGTGTATGCAATTTTCTGTACACACTGTGAGGGGAAATATGTGGGAGAGACGGGGAATAATTTAATAACACGAATCAAACAACATTTATATGATATTAAATATAATAAAAAGAATACTTACCTGGTACAACATTTCCAACGGGTTGGGCTGGTCCATTTTAGGGCTACAGGAATAGAGGGGAATGGCTTCTGGTCTGGGGGTCAGAGGAAAAGGAAAGAAAGAGAATGGATTAGAAAGTTAAATACTGAATATCCAAATGGTCTCAATTAGTGGTGAATAGGGTTAATTATAGGGGGCAATTTTATTTTTAAGTTTTTAAATATAAACATTTGATTTTTCTTCTTTTGTATTTTCATCTCCTTTAATCCCTTTTCTGTTGTTGTTTTTTCTTATAAGTCTCCCTTACAGGATCTGGCGTGGAAGTGATCCCTTACAGACCAGTTCTTGAAGAAATGATCCAGTGGTTTTGAGGTGGTATTGAATTGAAGTGGGATTGCAGTGATGAAGCACTTATTCAACTTAAGCACTTAATGGGAATGTGGGGATTACTTACCGTACAGTAGATCATGTAGATCATGTGGGGAGATGGTTCAAGTGTGCGCATATATGTATTTGTGTAGGTGTGTGTAAATTTAAACATAGGTGGGTAGGTGGAGGTATAGAGGTGCACAGATATAGCTCTTATAGATTTACAAGCTCCGATAAGGGGTAATCTGGGGGAAATAAGCACTTAATGACGTGATTGAATTATTTGTATAGTTGAATTAGCTATCCTTTTTTTTTCCTTTCCTTTTTTATTGTAATTTTCACACTTGGCATGTTTTTCTAGGCACTTGTTTGAAGTACCCGAGCGCCCCGAAACGGAGGATTCTAGAACAACCCTATTACAGATGTGCACACAATATTCATTTTATAAAAGAATTTAATGCTTCACCAAACTCTGACCCTAACCCTAACCTTAGTTGATTTAAACACAACATTTTTTGGTTTTTCTCCCCCCCCCCCCCCTTAATTCCTCCCTAATTTCCCTTTTATGTTGACACCTAATCCCAACCCTAACCTTAACCCTAGTAATTTATAAATGTTTTTTTGGACATATTATTTATTTAATTCTAACCTTAACTCCAATAGGAGAATGGTTACAGTTTATTTATTTAAATTATATTATATTATTTAATGTTAACCCCAATATCAATCGGAGCACTATTTGTGTTTGAATATATGATTTTTCTTTTTTTCTTTTCCTTCTTTCTTTTCTTTTTTTAGCCCCTTATTTAACCTTAGTGATTGTGTAAAACTGTAGCCAGTGCATTGTAATGAGTAAAAACTCACGGGAAAGATGAAACACAGGGAGTATTAACTTTGTTCTAACCCTAACCCTAACCCCTAACCCTAACCCTAACCCTTAACCTACTTTCAACCTGACCCCAACCTAACCTAACCCTCAAACCTGACCCTAAAACCTAACCATAAACTTAACCTTTTTTATTTAATTTCATTTAAAAAAAAAATATTTTATTATTATTTTTATTTATTTGTAATTTTTATTTAATTTTATTTTTCTTTCCTCTTTGCTGTTGCCCCCCCTTTTTTTTGTTCAGCCCCATTCCTTTTTTTCTTAGATAAGCTTATTTAGGTCTGGCTCATCTTTTTGAAACTACGGGACACCTGAGGGGACGTGAGCCTGTGCACTAAAAGGGAAGACCCTATGCAAAAGATTTCAATTAACCTAACCCTAACCCTAACCCTTACTTAACTCCACCCTGGAATCCACTCCCCAATTTGATCTATAAACAGACCCCAATCTGATCCCTAGGCTAAGACTCCTCCCTCCTCTTCCTTTCTCCCTTTTTCTTCACCCCCGGAGGGATCTGTGTGCCAATGCACTCAATGGGAAATACCCAAGAGTAAAGATTAAATTTAATCTCCGCCCCAACCTAACCCTAAATTAATCTTTACCTTAACCTAACCCTAACCCTAAGCCCCCTCCCCAAAGTGGAACGCAACTACAATCCTAAACCTAACCTTAACCCTAAACCTAACCTTATTTTCCCTAAACAAGCCCTGAACTCAACCATATACCCATCCAGAAAAATAACCGTTAAACTAAATATTAAACAAAAAAAAGAACCCCCCCCCCAACCCCACCCCCCCTTTGCATTCATTCCTATCCGAGACCTCTTTCCCCCCTCCCCCCCTCCCCTCTTTCTCCTTTTTAAAATTTTTTTAAATATATCTTTATTTTTTAACTTTCTTTTTAGATTTTTTTAGACTTCCCTTTTACCCAGACATGAACAGGAGGCTACAGAGGGATGTGAGTATCTGAGGAAGACGTAGGCCCGTGCACCAAGAGGGAACACCCTACAAATAACGATTTTTCCTAATCTTCATCTTAACCTAACCTAACCTTAACCCTAACGTCTGGGCAAAATCTGTAGTGTCTGGGCAAAGTGTGTAGGGTCTGGGCAAAGTGTGTAGGGTCTGGGCAAAGTGTGTAGGGTCTGGGCTAAGCGTGTAGGGTCTGGGCAAAGTGTCTAGGGTCTGGGCTAAGCATGTAGGGTCTAGGCTAAGCGTGTAAGGTCTGGGCTAAGCGTGTAGGGTCTGGGCAAAGTGTGTAGAGTCTGGGCAAAGTGTGTAGGGTCTGGGCAAAGTGTCTAGGGTCTGGGCTAAGCGTGTAGAGTCTGGGCTAAGCGTGTAGGGTCTGGGCTAAGCGTGTAGGGTCTGGGCTAAGCGTGTAGGGTCTGGGCTAAGCGTGTAGGGTCTGGGCTAAGCGTGTAGGGTCTGGACAAAGTGTCTAGGGTCTGGGCTAAGTGTCTAATGCACTTCATCTAGTGCACTTCGTTAAGTTCGCTTGTACACTTCACATTTCACATCACTTCACACTTCGTCAAGTGCACTTCATCAAGTGCACTTCGTCAAGTGCACTTCTCTCCACACACGAAAACTTTAGTGGGAGAGAACAGGAGTGGATTTCCCAAAAGTGTCGTAGCGCTAAGTACTTCGTAACTTCGTACTTAAGAACGTTCTTAAATTTATGAGGCTTTCCCGAATGCATGCGTAACTTAAGTCGTTCTTAAAATCGCTCGTAACTTACGAGTGCTCAGACCCACTCGTAACTCACTAAGAAGTTCGTAACTGGCAGCGAACAAAGACTCACAGGCGCACTGCTTGTTTAAATCGCACTGAAATAAAATGAGCACTGATATAATGAAGGTAGCTCATCTCGACAGTCAGTTTAAACACTTATTTCATTAAGCTACCTTTATATAATGAAGGTAGCTCAACTCGACAGTCAGTTTAAACACTTATTTTATTATTCTACCTTAATATAATGAAGGTAGCTCATCTCGACAGTCAGTTTAAACACTTATTTTATTATGCTACCTTTATATAATGAAGGTAGCTCATCTCGACAGTCAGTTTAAACACTTATTTTATTATTCTACCTTTATTTAATGAAGGTAGCTCATCTCGACAGTCAGTTTAAACACTTATTTTATTATTCTACCTTTATTTAATGAATGTAGCTCATCTCGACAGTCAGTTTAAACACTTATTTTATTATGCTACCTTTATTTAATGAAGGTAGCTCATCTCGACAGTCAGTTTAAACACTCATTTTATTATGCTACCTTTATATAATGAAGGTAGCTCATCTCGACAGTCAGTTTAAACACTTATTTTATTAAGCTACCTTTATATAATGAATGTAGCTCATCTCGACAGTCTGTTATACACTTATTTTATTAAGCTACCTTTATATAATGAAGGTAGCTCAACTCGACAGTCAGTTTAAACACTTATTTTATTAAGCTACCTTTATATAATGAAGGTAGCTCATCTCGACAGTCTGTTATACACTTATTTTATTATTCTACCTTTATATAATGAAGGTAGCTCAACTCGACAGTCTGTTATACACTTATTTTATTAAGCTACCTTTATATAATGAAGGTAGCTCAACTCGACAGTCTGTTATACACTTATTTTATTAAGCTACCTTTATATAATGAATGTAGCTCATCTCGACAGTCAGTTTAAACACTTATTTTATTATTCTACCTTTATATAATAAGGGTAGCTCAACTCGACAGTCTGTTATACACTTATTTTATTAAGCTACCTTTATATAATGAATGTAGCTCATCTCGACAGTCAGTTTAAACACTTATTTTATTCTACCTTTATATAATGAATGTAGCTCATCTCGACAGTCAGTTTAAACACTTATTTTATTTAGCTACCTTTATATAATGAAGGTAGCTCATCTCAACTGTCAGTTTAAACACTTATTTTATTATGCTACCTTTATATAATGAAGGTAGCTCAACTTGACAGTCTATTTATTTTTTAGGATACCTTATTTATTTAAAAAAAGGTAAACATTTCTTTTAAAAAGAAAAAAATCCTGTGATTTTTAAAGAATAAGGGATATCCTTATACGGTAAAATAAATGTAATTTAAAAGTCAAGTCTCTCTCTCTCTCTCTCTCTCTCTCTCTCTCTCTCTGTTGCATGCTGGGAGGTGTGTGGTGAGAGTGTACGTGGAGAGTGTGTGTGAGAGCGAATGTTGCTTTAAATCTTATAAACTTTATATTTCTCTACTGTTTAGTGTTTTTTAATCACATAAACGATAGAGGGTTAAACACTTAATCAGCAGTTAGAGGGTTAATAGTGTAATCTTCTAGCTGGCGTGTGTAGTCGGTGATCGCGTGGTGGGGCGCGGGGATGGTGGCTCACCCGAGCAGTGCGCCCCGTCCCCTCTCACTCCGCCACGGGGTGAGGTGTGAGGTGACTCCCGAGGCCTCGGTGGAGCAGGTGCTGCTGGCCGTAGGGAAGAGGGTCGGGTGTGAGAACATCGTGTCCGCCTCACGGATGAATAAGGCGGTGGTGGTCTTCGTTAAGGAAAGGGAGATGGTCCACCAGCTGATTGAACATGGCATCGAGGTAAGCGGTGAACTTTACATGGTTAATCCGCTGGGAGCCGCCACAGTTAAAGTTACGGTCTCAAATGTACCCCCGTTTATTGAGGATGCGGATATCGAGCGGGAACTGTCCCGCTTCGGAAAACTAGTGAGCAAATTGAGAACAGTGTTGCTGAACTGTAAAGACGCCGAGCTGAGGCACGTCGCCTCCTTCAGGCGCACAGTCCTGATGTTCCTGAACGAACCCTCACTGGACATCTCATTTGTCCAGCATGAGGGCAGGTCATACATGATGTACGCCACCACCGGGAGTATGAGGTGCTTCGAATGTGGAGACATCGGACACAAGTTCCGCACCTGTCCACATAAAGGACAGATGAGAATGTAACCGGGAGCGAGCGAGGGGGGGGCAGGCGTTCAGACCGCGGCGGGTGACGGCGCCGAGCCGCCAAACAACACGACAGAGCAGGAAACGAATGTGAAAGATGGAGAACAGACAGGAAAAGAACAGGAGAAAGAAAATGAAACCGAGGGAACAAACTGAGAACCAAATGTGCAAGTCAATGAAAACAATAACAACACGCTGAAGAGGGTGGCGGAACCTCAGACACAGGGCGGGGCCGCAGGGGAGGCGGACAGTAACGGAGCTGCAGGAGCGTCTGCAGGAGCGTGAGCGCAGGGGGCAGTCGGGGGAGGAGCCATGGGGGGGGCAAGCAGTGAGGAGGGTGTAGGGGTGATGGTTGGTGGGGGAAGCAACAGGGAGGAGGAGGACATGGACCAGTCTCAGGATGACAGTTATTCAGACATTTCAGACATCAGTGGAACTAAAGAACAGCAGCTGTACACACTCGAAGAAATAAATCAGTTCTTAGACGAAACTTTTGGCAAACACATCGATGTAGGCGACTATTTTTCAGACACCGAAAAATTCATGGCATCGGTCGCAAAAATACAACGCACTGCAAACAATACAGAACTGGACCAAAGAAAGAGATACAGGTTAAAAAACAATTTAAAGAGACTCCGAAACAAAACAAAAAAATCCAATAAAAGAAAACATAAATGAAGAGATCACATATAGGACTCTCTGCACTTTTTCCCACTGTCTTCTTTTCCTTTCTCTTTTTTCACCTTTTTTTCTTAATGGGTAAATTAAGGTTGGGATCTTTAAACATCAATGGTGGCCGGGACAAAAACAAACAAGCAACAGTTAGAGCGTTCATGCAACAAAAAAATCTTGATATCGTTTTCTTACAAGAAACGCATAGTGACAAATCAAACGAAATGGAGTGGAAAATAGAGTGGGAAGGGTCTCTTTTCTTTAGTCACGGTTCTAATTTTAGCGCAGGGGTAGCAATCTTTTTTAATAGAAGGTTAACTTTACAAAACACACAGGTCACTGAAATCGAACAGGGCAGAGTTTTAATGGTCTATACTGAAATCAAGGGGGTTATCTTTACATTTTTAAACATTTAGGCACCTACTATCGGCAGTGAAAGAGTAAGGCTTTTTAAAAAACTACCCCCCACATTACAACAGAACAGTAATTCTGTAATAGTAATGGGAGGGGACTGGAATTGCACTGTAGATTTTAGCTTAGATAGAAACGGGGAGGAGCCTCATCCACAATCCGCAAAGACGTTGGAAGATGTAATAAAACAAAATAAATTAGTGGACTAAATTAGTGGAGGGAGAAGAATCAGGACACAAAACAATACACATGGATTAAAATTACAGACAATTACAGAGTTTTTAAAACAGCTATTTTACCTACAGGTTTCTCAGATCACAGTGCAACAACAATAGATTTTATGATACCTGAAACAAAAAAACCTATTTTTTACTGGCGTTTTAACACAAAACTTCTACAAGATGAAGGGTTCTGCGTAAATTTTAGGGGTTTCTGGGAGGTTTGGAGGCAGAAAAAAGTAGAGTTTACCAGTTTACTTTCCTGGTGGGAAGTAGGGAAAACCCAAATAAAAATCTTTTGTCAGGAATATACAACACACACATCAAACATCATCAAACAAACCATAAACAACCTTGAATCTGAGATAAGCAGTTTAGAAAATAAAATAATAAGAGAAGACAACACAACAAACAAAGGTTTGCTAGTGAAAAGTAGGAAAACATTATCCTCCTACTTACAAGAGCAAGCAAAAACAGCCTTAATAAAGTCACGAATCGCCAGAATCAAAGACATGGATGCCCCTACAACGTTCTTCTTCAATTTACAGCAGAAAACACAACATCATAACAAAATGGATTATCTCATACGAGGAGATGGAACTACCACCACAAACACATCAGAAATGAGGGAAATGTCAATCAATTTCTATAAGGTTTTGTATAGCACTGAAGACTGCAACCCTGACTGCAGAGAAGAACTTTTAAAAGACCTGCCCAAATGGACTAAAGACCAAAAGAACATGCTGGACAGTGGGTTGAGGCCGCATGAAGTTCACGCTGCCGTCCAACAGCTCTCAACAGGACGAGCTCCCGGGATAGATGGATTACCAAGCGAATTCTACAAACATTTTTGGAGCTTATTAGCAGAGGACCTTTTTGAAGTTTTTATGTGTGTTTTTAAAGAAAAAAGACTCCCAACAAGCTGCACGAGAACTGTTTTATCGCTGCTACCAAAAAAAGGAGACTTGGGCTTTTTAAAAAACTGGAGACCAGTTGCACTTCTGTGTACAGACTATAAAATTTTGGCAAAATGCTTCGCAAACAGACTGAAACAGAATATGCACAGTGTTATCCACAACAATCAGTCATATTGCATCCCTGACCGCTCAATAATGGACAATTTATTTTTTATTAGAGACATTATGGACTTGTGCAGTTTGGACTCTCGTGATTTGGGTTTTTTATCACTAGATCAGGAAAAGGCATTTGATAGAGTTGATCATGTTTATTTATTTGAAACACTGAAGGCTTTTGGAGTAGGAGAAGAGTTTTTATCATGGCTTAAAATACTTTATACAGAAGCTTGTTTTATTCTAATGGTCGGTGGTGGTTTTAGCTGTCCAATTAAAATGGGCAGAGGGATTAGACAGGGGTGTCCACTGTCAGGACAACTGTACAGTTTAGTTATAGAACCACTATTAATTAAATTACGCCTTAAGATGCAGGGTCTAACAGTCGGAAGCGAAAGATATGTGCTGTCTGCTTATGCAGATGATGTAACGGTTTTTATCAAAAGTCAAGAGGATGTAAAAGCCTTGACTCATGTTCTAGACACATATGCAGGAGCTTCCTCAGCCAAAGTTAACTGGAACAAGTGTGAGTGTTTTTTAACAGGGTTTTGGCAACAACAAAACCCCCCTGATTTACTGGGTGACCTCCAGTGGAGAAAAACAGGCCTAAAATACCTGGGAGTCTACCACGGTACAAAAGATCATCAGACAAAAAATTGGGAAGGCATTGAGGGGAAAGGGTGCGCCAAGTTGTCTCGATGGACTTGGGTCCTGCCTCGGTTGTCCTACAGGGGGAGAGTACTGGTCATCAACAACCTGGTTGCATCTATGCTGTGGCATCACTTTACTGTCCTTGAACCACCAGAAACTCTAATCAAGGAAATCCAGAAGAAGTTGGTTAACTTTTTCTGGAATGGTCAACACTGGACCCGTGCCTCAGTGCTATATCTACCACTACAGGAAGGTGGGCAAGGCTTGATCGATCTATCTTGTAGGGTAAAAACTGTCTCTCTCTGGTTCCTGTACAGTTCCTCTCGCTCTCTGTCTCTCTCTCTCTCTCTCTCTGTCTCTCTGTCTCTCTCTCTGTCTCTCTCTCTCAATTCAATTTCAATTTAAAAGCTTTATTTGCATGACAAATTATACATTCGTGTTGCACAAAGCTGGTTTACAAAAATAAAATAAAAATAAAAACAATTACAAATTTACAAAATTACAAAAATGTACATAGTATACAAATACAATGAAATAGTATAATATATACATATATATAAATATTTAAATAAAAGTAGAGGTGTGTGTGTGTGTGTGTGTGTGTGTTGGTTGGTTTGGTCACTCTCTGTCCCTCTCCTGGTGGCAGGTGTATGTGTACAGTGCTGCCAGTACACAGCTCTCCCTGTGTTCCCCCAGTAGGTGGGGCAGTTTTTGGGTGGGGGTGGGGGTGAGGGAGGTGAAGTTGGGGATGATGTGTGTGAATTTGTTGTAATATTTTTCTCTGATGTCGGTGTATCTGGTGCATTCTGTGAGGAAGTGCAGCTCTGTCTCGGTTCTGTTCAGGGGACATCGCTGACACACCCTCTTCTCTCGGGGCAGCCAGGTCTGCCGGTGTCGCCCCGTCTCGATGGCCAGCTGATGAGCGCTGAGTCTGTACCTAGTCAGGGTGTGTCTCGGTCCGGGGTCCGTCACACGGCTCAGATAGGCTGCCGGTGTGCCGCTTTAGGGTCAGATAACACTCCATTTTACTCTGGGACTGACTTTCAGTTTCCCACTGCTTTAAATAATTATCTTTGAGTGTTTGGGTGATTTGGGTCCGAATCGGGACTGAGACTTGACCCTGACCCTGAGTCTGTGGTGTGTGAGTGTGTGTGTGTGAGTCTGTGGTGTGTGAGTGTGTGTGAGTGTGTGTGTGTGTGAGTCTGTGGTGAGTGTGTGTGTGTGAGTGTGTGTGTGTGAGTCTGTGGTGTGTGAGTGTGTGTGAGTGTGTGTGTGGAGGGTAACGGCCTAATTCTGCCCTGCATGCGTTGTTTGTTGTGTGTCTGTGCACCTTTAAGATTATTTTACAGAATTCTGCATGCAGGGTCTCAATTGGATGTTTGTCCCATTTGTTAGGTTGTTGTTGAGTCAGCGGACCCCACACCTCACTGCCATACAGGGCAATTGGTTCAATTACCCCTTCTAATATTTTTAGCCAAATTCGGACTGGAATTTCTACGGGGGTTTGTTGTTTTATGGCGTAGAAAGCTCTGCGTGCTTTTTCTCTCAGTTCATTCACTGCCAGGTTGAGTTTGAAGCTTCCAGAGGAGCTGATGGTGAGGCCGAGGTAGGTGTACTGTTTGGCGTGTTGGATTTGCTGTGTTCCTAATGTGAATGTGTGCTTTGTTCCCTGAGAGCTGGATCTTTTTTGGAAGGTTAGGATTTTGGTTTTCTTGAGGTTAACTGTCAGGGCCCAGGTCTGACAGTACTGCTGCAGCAGGTCCAGGTTCTGCTGCAGACCCTGAGCGGTGGGGGACAGCAGGACCAGGTCGTCTGCGTACAGCAGGAGTTTCACCTCTGAGTGGTGGAGAGTGAGGCCGGGTGCTGGAGAACTCTCTAAGGTGGAGGCGAGTTCGTTGATGTATATGTTAAATAATGTGGGGCTTAAGCAGCAGCCCTGTCTCACTCCCCGCCTCTGAGAGAGAAAGTCTGTCCTTTTGTTGCCGATTCTAATTCCGCACGTGTTTCCTGTGTACATAGACTTAATCAGATCGTATGATTTACCCCCCACACTACTTTCTAACAGTTTATAGATTGAATCGAATGCTTTTTTAAAGTCAATAAAACATGCGAATATTTTGGAGTTATTTTGTGTCACATGTTTGTCTATCAGGGTGTGTAGGGTGTAAATGTGATCTGTTGTGCGGTAATTTGGTAGAAAGCCGATTTGACTTTTACTCAGGACATCGTGTTCCGTAAGGATGTTCAGTAGCCGTGAGTTAATTATGCTACAGAATAACTTCCCCAGATTACTGTTCACTGTCACGAGCACCTGCTGCACCTGTCCCTCGTTTTCGGTCCTTATTATCTCACTTGGGTGATTGGTTGGGTTTGTCACGTGTTTAGTTGGTTTTCTATTTAGTCTGTTTTATCCCAGAATACTGAGCACGTCTTTGTTTTGTGGTCACGCTACCCAACGTTTCGTTATGTTTATTTATCCCCGTTCTGTTGGTGCTTCGGCACCATTTTTAATAAATTCTGGTTTGGTTTTTATCCCGGTGTTCCAGTTGCCTCCTTGTCGCATTTCTGCCACGGTGTGTCGCTGCGTTGACGTTCCGCGCAGGTCACATCCGTGGGAGCGTCTCCCTCCGTCTAGACCGGCGGACGCGGAGGTCTACACGTCGCCGGATCTCGGGAGACGCTCATCTATGCGCGAGCGGCGTCCGCGATGTCCGGCGGACCCGCTCCCCTCTGGGGGATTATGGACAGTTCGTTACATTCACACAGATGCCTCTGTAATTATTAGGGTCGAATTTATCTCCACTTTTATATATCGGAGTTAATAAACCTTGATTCCAGATCTCAGGGAAGGTGCCTACACTCAGAACCAGGTTATATAATTTTAAAATGGCCAGGTGGAATTTATTGCTGGAGTGTTTGATCATTTGGTTGAGGATCCCATCGAGTCCCGGGGCTTTGTTTGGTTTTAGGTGGTTGATTTTCTTTTGGAGTTCCTGATTGGTAATTAAGTGGTCTAAAGGGTTCTGCTGGTCCTTGATGATTTTTTTTCAGCTCTATTAGTTTACGGCTGATTTGTTTTTGTTTTGGGTTTGAATTTGGTTCTATGTTTTTGTACAGGGATTGGAAGTGTTCAGTCCAGATTTCTCCATCTTGGATTGCTAGTTCTTCCTTTTTTCTTTTCTTTAGTTTGTTCCAATTTTCCCAGAACTGGTGAGTGTTGATGGACTCCTCGATTATTGTCAGTTGGTTCTGTGCGTGTTGTGCTTTTTTGGTTCTGAGTGTACGTTTGTATAGTTTGAGTGTCTCACAGTAAAGAAGTCGTATGTTTGGGTTGTTTGGGTCTCTATGTTTTTGGTTGGATAGTTTTCTAAGTTGTTTCCTTAAATTTTGACATTCTTTATCGAACCATTTTTCATTGTTTACATTTTGGGTATTTGGTCTGGTTTTAGGTTTGAGGTTTGCTTTTTCTGCTGATCTTTTAAAGATAAAGTTTAGGTTTTGGGTTGCCAGATTAACTCCTTCACTGTGGGTGTATGTGGTGTCCAGAAAGGTGTCTAAAAGTGATTGAATTTCTTGGTTATTAATTGCGTTCTGGAACTGGTCTGTGCTGTTTTGGGCCCATCTGTAGGGTTTGTGGATGTTGTACAGCTTACTGGGCCGTGTGTGTGTGGTGGTGTTAGAGTCTGTCTTTTTAATGAACACAGTGATTTGGCTGTGATCAGACAGAGGGGTTAGAGGTTTAACAGTGAATGCACTGAGAGAGAAAGGATCTAAATCTGTTATCATGTAATCTACTGTACTGTTCCCAAGAGGTGAGCAAAATGTGTATCTGCCAAACGAGTCCCCTCTTATCCTACCGTTGACGATGTACAGACCCAGACCTCGACAGAGCTGCAGCAGAGCTTTACCGTTTTTGTTGATCGTCGTGTCTGAGTTGTTTCTGGTGGTTAGGGAGGGGTGGTTTGTGAGGACCATGTTGTTGTCGATGTATTGGTCACCGCGAGTCTTGATAATGTCGGGATGAGATCCTGTTCTGGCATTTAAGTCTCCACAGATTAGCACATTTCCCTGGGCCTGGAAATGACACGCCTCTGTTTCGAGCTTGTCAAACATGTCGTCCGAGTAGTATGGCGAGTCTGACGGGGGGATGTACGTAGCACAGAGGTAGAGGTCCTTCTTTGATGTCAGTGCAGACTGTTTTAATTTCAGCCAAATGTGGTATTTATCAGTTTTAAGGATTTCAATTTCCTTATCTAATTGTGTTTTGTACCATATGATGAGCCCTCCCGAGTCTCTGCCCTGACGCACTGTTTTGGGTTTATGTGAGGGTATTAGGACCTCTCTGTAGTCTCGGGGACAGTGAGTGACCGTGTCAGTTTTGCACCATGTCTCTAGTAAGATGATGATGTCAGTATTTGCAATTTCTTGTGCAAAGTCTGTGCTTAGGCTTTTTAGGCCGAAGGCTGACGAGTTTAGTCCTTGGATGTTCCACGTTGTGATAGTGAGTGAGGGCATGTTGTAAAATGTTTATAAGATGTATGAACTCAAAAAAGAAATTGAAATACAGTTAGATATTTACAATATACTATAGATCTGTATATGTTTATGATATACATTATATATGGTATACATCTATATATAGTTGTGTGGGCCAGATTTGTTATTAATATTATTATTATTAATGATTTATTTATTTATTTATTTTTGAAATATTTTTTAAACCCTTATATGAGTCTGTTGCAGATGTATTGTAGTATTTGTTTGATCTCACCCATGTCATTTGTGTGAGGTGTTCCTTTGAGGACGTTTAAATAGCTGCGTCCTGGTTCTGGTGTTGTGGTGAACGGTGGCTGGTGAAGTAGCGGGCTGTGTTGTTGTTGGTGGGCTGGTGGTGTTAGCTGGACTGGGGGATTTAGTGGTGTTGTTCCGTGTGGTGCTGGTCTGGCAGGTGCTGGTCTGGCGGGTGGTGGTCTGGCGGGTGGTGGTCTGGTGGGTGCAGGTCTCCTCGGTGTTGGTCTGCCCGGTGGTGGTCTGGCGTGTGCAGGTCTGTCCGGTGGTGGTCTTGTAGGTGCTGATCTGCCCGCTGGTGGTCTGGAAGGTCTAGGGGTCTGTGTTGGTGGGTGATGGTTCCATTGATGGGGTCTCAGGGTCCTCTTTTCAGGGGTGCTGTAGTCATAGAGATCTGTGGTGGGTGTCCGAGGCCTACTTCTGCCTGTTGCTGTAGCTTTTAGTGTTGTGATGAATTCTCGGATGCTGTGTTTGTGGAGGTGTACATGGTCGTGGAGGTGGTTTGTTGAGATGTTTATGTGGTGGGCTATGTGCACATTTGGTATGTGGGCACAGCCCCTGCTGATGTCATTATTGACCCTTTGTATGGTGGCTGGGTGAAAGTCTTTTCGGGGTAGGAGTGTGGAGATAACAATTTTGGAGTTTGGAAATGACTCCGCCATCCTTTTTGCTGCTCTGCAGAGCAGATTTCCCACTCGCTCTTGCTCCACCCGTAGATCGTTTGTGCCTGTGTGGATTATTATTAGGCTTGGTTTGCCTAGCGTTTTTTGATTTATGGTGTGGTGGATGTCTCTAATTCTTGGGCACCAGATTTTGGAGGTTTTGTGTCCTGGGAACATTTTTTGTTCTAATAAGAATTTGCCATTTGAGTCAATGAGGATGGCAATTTCTGTGTCCGGTTGATCATTTGGCTGTTCTGTGGGTGCTTGCGGGGGTTCCTGTTTGTCTTCTGAGTGGTCAGGTTTGGTTGCGGGTTCGGTACAGGGCTGTGGTATTTTAAGTGTTTGTTGTATTGGGTGCTGTTTTGTTATTAGGGACTGTATGGTGGTGTCCCTGTCGTCCAGCTCTTTTCTGAAGTTGGATATTTCCTTGTTGATGGTTTGTTTCTGGCTGTCAAGCTCATTTTTGGCCTGTGCTTTGTAGGCCTCAAGTTCAGATTTCAGTTTTTCCCTGTCTTGTTGTAGTTCTTTGATGTCTCTTTTTAGTTCCTGTACCATTGTTTGGAAGTGGTTTTTGATTTGGATAATCTGTTCCTCTGTGATTGTGTTGCTGTTTTGATTAAGAGACCGTTCCTTTAGCTCGATCAGCTCAGCCTCTAGCATAGACAGACTGTCTCTGAGTTGATGAACAGAGGTCTGAAGGTGCGAGGTCAGTGGTGGGGCTGAGCTATGTTGGGTCTCTGAGGTGTGATTCTGGTGGGGGTTCTGAATGGGTCTTCTCCTTTGGGTCTCTGTCGTCCTTTGTGTTGTGTGTTTTGGGGGTTGATAAGGATGGGGTCCATTCTTTGAAGGGAGGGGAAGGCCTCTGTGAATGTCTCCATGGCGTCTTCAGTGCCTTGAATCAATATAGTTCCCGTCTGGTAGATGTTTATTGTAATTTGTCTGTCCTCTGCAAGTTTGTGCTCATCTTCATAAACTTGTATCTGCCGTCTTTACATATTCCATGTTTGGATACATATTTAAAATGGTTGCATATGGCTGTGTGCCAGGCTTCAGTATTATCTGTGTAAAGTAGTAGGTTTGTGGTGGTGTCCTTCCCGTTAATTAGACGACGGTCTTTGAACAGTGTATGTGGGTTTTCTTTTTGGGTTTTAAGTTTAAATAGTTTTCTCCCGCTTTCTGTGCTGATTTCTTCAGGGAACTCAAAAAGTCGTGGCTCCACTCTAACTGCTGATTCATTTTCCATTTTAAACAGAGAGCCGGTGGTGTCCAAATATGCAGTGTGATTAAATGTCCCTCTGTTTAATGAGCAGTTCAGTATGAAGATTGGGATTTTGTAGGTCTTACCCTGGATGTGTTCTTGATTCCTTTTGTTAAAATTATATCCTTTCTTGTTCCTGGGTGTTTGGTTCTTGGTTCTTTAAATTTTCCTTTGGTTTGTTTAAATCCTTTCCCAGAAAATGTTCCTTTCCTCCTTTGCTGTCTTCTTGCTTCAGTTCGAAGTGTTTAAAAAAAAAAAAGTTGTATTCCTGTTGTTTTCAGTGGTCTAATCCTTTATGTTGTTATTTTCAGTAAATTTTAACTGCATTTCTAAAAAAATTCTTTAAGTTTATCTCATCTTACAAACAAAACTTGGAAGGAATTCAGGAGCTCATGTTAAGCATGACCTCTCCTGTGCTCTCTCTCTCTGTCTCTCTCTCTCTCTCTCGTGCGCATGCGTGAGTGAGTCGTAGAGCTGGTGTGGAGGAGCGTTTGGTGCTTTGCCAAACTTTTTTTGTGAGTTAGTAGCGTTCAGTTTCTTTTTTGAAGCTGGTTAAGTGAGTGTGTGTGTGTGAGTGTGTGAGCGCGCGGGGTTATACCCCGTGTGCAGTTTGTTGTGTGTGTGTGTGTGTGTGTGTGTGCGGCGTGAGCATGGCGTGCGGGTCGTTTGTAAGGCAAGTTTGGAGGAGGTGTGTTTGGCGGTGGGAAGCGTTGTCGGATACAACGACGTTCTCGCCGCCTCGCGAATGAACAGCGCGATCGTTCTCTTTTTAAAATATTAGAGCAAGCGGATGGATTGGTTCAGAGTGGAATAACTCTGAATGGTTTATTGATACCGGTGACGCCCTTGAGTTCCCCCGCCAAAAAGATTATACTGTCCAATGTCCCCCCGTTTATTAAAGGTGAAATGTTAAAAAAGGAGCTCTCCCGCTTTGGGAGAGTGTGCTCTGAGGTCAAAAGACTGAGTGTTGGGGTAAAACCCATGAGACAGATGGTGTCTTTCAGAAGACAGGTCTTTATGGTTTTAAAAGATGGAGCAGATAAGTTGAACCTGGTTTTCAAGCTGAAGGTGGATGATTTTGAGTACCTCATTTATGCTTCTTCTGAAATTGAGATTAAGTGTTTCAGGTGTGGGAAGGCCGGACATATCGTCCGTGCTTGCCCTGAGAAGGTGCATGAGGGTAGGGATGGAGGTGCTGAGGGACCGGTGCCGGACGCGGCTGGGCCCGAGGTGGTCGTTCCTCCTGCGGTTGCCGTTGGGCCTGCCGCAGAGGTTCCGGCTCAGGCCGAAACGCTGCCAGAGGGCAGTGATGAGGTCGGGGATGAGGCTGAGATGGTTGATGAAGGGGGGGCGGCTGAGGGTGAGCGCTCCTCAGCTGAGCCCGTTGTGGAAAAGATACCTGAAGGTCAGCAGCTGGATGCTGAGGCACAACGTAGCTGCTCTGGGCTGAATTCTGTTCCAGAATTCTGTTTTTACTTTTTAATGGGTGGTTTTAAAATCGCAACATTAAATATTAATGGTGCAAGGGAAAGTGAAAAGAGGGCTAAGCTTTTTGAGTTAGTTAAACAGAAGAGGGTTGATGTTTTTCTGCAAGAAACACACAGTGATGCTGGTAATGCTGCTGAGTGGGCAAAGGAGTGGAGGGGTACTACAGTTATGGGGCATAATACTTCGCGGTCTGGGGGAGTTGCAATTATTTTTTCACCTAATTTTATACCTGCTTCTTATACTGTAGAGGAAATTTTAAAAGGGAGGCTTTTAAAAGTGAGAGCCTGTTTTGAAAATTGTGTATTTGTTTTTATTTGTGTGTATGCTCCAACTGCAGCAGCCAACAGAATATTGTTTTTAGACACTTTGAATACTGTATTGGCAAACTGTGATTCCACCGACTTTTTAATACTGGGTGGGGATTTTAATTGCATGGCGGACAGCATGGCCAGGAACCATATGGAACCGCACGCTGCTTCCCGTAAGCGCATATGTGAGTTGATAGAGGCCCATGACTTAAGTGATATTTGGAGAAACCTCCATAGTGGACAAAAACAGTATACATGGGCCCACTGTCGGGATAATGCACTTTCTTTGGCAAGACTAGATCGCTTTTATGGTTTTAGTCATCAATTGTCTGCTTTTACACAGTGTTTTATTTCACCTGTTGGTTTTTCGGACCACTCAATGGTGGTGTGTACCATCAGTAAGTGTGATGTAAAGCCAAGAAGTGCATACTGGCATTTTAACACAGCACTTTTCACAAAGTCTTTTACCTTTTTTTGGGATGTTTTTAGATCGCAAAAAACATCTTTTACCTCTCTCCAGCAGTGGGGGGACATAACCAAAACACAGATCAAAATATTCTGTCAACAGTACACTCTCAATGTCACAAGGGACATAACCAGATCTCTTAAAGCTCTGGAGATTGAAATAGTGGAACTCCAGGGATTACAAGAGACCACAGGAAATAAAGAGCATATTAGCGCTCTTAAACGAAGATCTTCTCTGGTCTTGAGCGCAAAAATGGACAGAAAAGATTGATGCATGCTGTGCGAACTGAATCAGGGGATCTCCATTAGGAACCAGCTGAAATTCGCCAGCAGACAGTCAGCTTTTTCTCAAAGCTGTATGAGAGCGAGTGGTCAGAGGCACAGGAAGTGGAGGAAAGTTTTCTGAACTTGACCAAACTCACGCAGCGGTCTGCTGAGGGGCTTGATGCTAAGCTGTCTCTGGAGGAGTTACATGGCGCCCTACGGGGTATGGAAAATGGCCGAGCACCTGGTATTGACGGCCTTCCAGTAGACTTCTATAAAGCGTTCTGGTCAGTGGTGGGGCAAGATGTGTTGGAGGTTCTCCAGAGCAGTATACATGATGGAAATCTTCCTTTGAGCTGCAGGAGAGCTGTACTAACCTTGCTGCCTAAGAAAGGAGACCTGACCAACTTGAAGAACTGGCGCCCTGTCTCTCTGTTATGCACAGACTGTAAACTGCTCCCTAAAGCATTTGCCTCTAGACTGGGGAAGGTGATGGAGCAGGTGATACACCCGGACCAGACGTACTGTGTGCCTGGTAGGTCTATCTTTGATAATGTATATCTGATTCGGGATGTTTTGGACGTCTCCAGGCTGTTGGGCTTGAAGACTGGTCTTGTTTTATTTGGACCAGGAAAAGGCTTTTGACCGGGTTGAACATGGTTACTTGTGGAAAGTTCTGAAGAATTTTGGGTTCAACCCTGGTTTCATAGCCATGATCAAGGTTTTGTACAGTGATATTGAGAGTGTACTAAAAGTTAACGATGGTTTATGTGCTCCTTTTAAAGTTCACCGGGGTATCAGACAAGGGTGCGCTCTCTCTGGACCCGGTTGTCTGTACCCGGTTGTACTACTCCTGTAAGTGTCTCTGCTTATGCTGATGATCTGGTAGTTTTAACAAGTACCCAATCCGATATAGACATTTTAGCTGAGATTTTAAATGATTTTAAGGTTTTATCCTCGGCAAAAATAAACTGGCTAAAAAGTGAAGCAGTTTTAGTTGGGCAGTGGGATGGTGAGGAACCTGTACTTCCTGATGGGCTGATGTGGAAAAGGGGTGGTTTTAAATACCTGGGTGTGTATTTGGGGGATAGTACCTGTACTGAAAAGAACTGGGATGGGATAGTTGAAAAAGTAAAAGGTCATCTTAGAAAGTGGAAATGATTAGTCCCCCAAATGTCTTATCGAGGCAGGGTACTTGTTATTAATAACCTGGCTGCGTCCTCACTCTGGCACACACTGGTGTGTATGGACCCCCCTCCGAATCTCCTAGCAAATCTTCAAACTGTGCTAGTGGATTTTTTCTGGGATCGCATGCACTGGATCCCAAAAGAACTTTTATATCTGCCAAAGGTGGATGGAGGACAAGGTCTCGTCCACCTGGCCAGTAGGACCGCTGCTTACCGACTCCAGTTTATTCAAAAACTCCTTGCTGGTCCTGCGGATCTGGTTTGGAGTGCGGTCTCGTGCGGGATTTTAAAAATAGCAGGAGATTTGGGTCTGGACAAGGCTTTGTTTTTAATGAATTTTAAAACACTGGACACTGCTGCACTGCCTGATTTTTATCGTGGACTTTTTAGGATATGGACTTTTTTTAAAAAACATTTTCAGACTGGTTTATCTCTGCACTGGCTTTTGAAAGAACCATTGCTATATGGCACACATTTGGACCTGGCGGGGATGGCCACCCCTGCACTGACCAAAATCCTTCTGTCCTCCGAAGTCACTACCTTCCGTAATCTGGTGGATGCTGTAGGTCCCGATCTCGCAGATGCGGAGAACACGGCAGCGAGGTTAGGAATGAGATCCCTGCGGCTGGTGGATCGACTTCTCCAGGGCTGGAGGTCGGCCCTCTCTCCGGAGGAGCGGGAGCAGGTGAGGGGCTACGGAGTGGGGGTGGTCTGCCCTACGGAGAATGACCCTTTTCCTGAGGTCATCATCACGCCCGACCTGGAGGACTGTGAGGGGACCTTTCTGGAGTGTAAAGGAGAATCCGACATGAAACTGAGCACAGTGTCGGGAAAAGTGCTGTACAGAGCATGTGTAAAGGTTCTCAACAAGAAAAAACTGCACAATAGGACTGACACTAAATGGCGTGATGTTTTTAATCTGAATGTGGATGTGAGGCCTGAATGGAGAGCACTGTATAAACCACCGTTAGCTAAGAAAGTGGCTGACCTGCAGTGGAGAATCTTACATGGTATTATCTCAGTTAACGCTTTTATTTCTGTTTTAAACCCTGAGATTTTACCACAGTGTCCTTTCTGTTCAGAGAGGGAAACTGTTTTTCATGCTTTTACACACTGTTTTAGGCTGCTTCCTCTATTTAATGTTTTAAAGACTGTTTTTATGTCTTTTAACATCACTTTTACACTCCAGACTTTTATTCTTGGTTTTAAATATGTCAAGAAAAATAGATCCAAGTGTCAGCTCATTAATTTTATCCTTGGACAGGCTAAGTTGGCTGTTTATGTCAGCCGCAAAAGCAAGGTGGCAGGAAGTCTGGACTGTGATGTCACACAGACATTTGTAAGACTGGTTAAATCCAGAATTTTAATTGATTTTAAATACTACAAGAGTATGGGAAATCTAGAAGCCTTTAAAGCTGTGTGGTGCTGGGATGAAGCAGTTTGTTCTGTAAAGGAGGAGAAGCTTTGCTTCGCTCTTTGAATTTCTTTAAACTCAAGGGTTTTTCTGTTTGTTGTGTACATTTAATTTTTAGTCATCCTATTTTAATCATTGACCTATTTATTATTTTTTTGTAATTTAAGATGACTATTGATTGGTTTAAATAAAGGACCATCAAAAGTAAAAAAAAAAAGTCTCTGTCTCTCTCTCTCTCTGTCTCTCTCTCTCTCGCTCTCTCTCTCTCTGTCTCTCGCTTTGCACTGTGGGTAGTGGGAGGAGTTCTGACGGTGAGAGTAAGGAGCTACGAGCTAGGAGATAGTGTATACTGTTTTTTTTCGTATAAATTCCTGATTAATTAAATAAACAACTGTTCGATTTATTGTTTAAACTCGTTCAGCAGACTCGCCGTCATGGCGTCTGCTGTAGAAGACCCCCCCCGCATGACTTTCAGGCACGGCTGCAGGTGTATTCCTGACCCGTCTGTAACTGTGGAGGAATGTTTGATTGCTGTTAGCAAAGAGATCGGAGCTCAGAATATAAAGTATGCCTCCAGAATGAACAAAGCCATTGTGTTGTTTCTGTCTAGTGTGGAATTGGTAAACGATCTAATTGAAAGTGGTATCGTTATTAAAGATGAGTTCGTATCTGTTTTGCCTTTATCCAGTCCATCCAAAAGAGTTGTGTTATCAAATGTCCCGCCCGTAATGTCGAATGAGCAGGTTGAAAAACTGTTAGAGAGATATGGTAAACTAACTGGGTCAATAAGATTGATTCCTAATGGTTCTAAAAACAACGAATTTAAACATATTTTATCCTTTAGACGACAAGCGTCCATGATCCTAAACCCGCAGTACGATCCGTTAAACGTCGCTGTGAATCTGATTGTAGATGATCGGATGTGCACTATCTATATCAGCTCTGAAACCATGCGCTGTTTTAAGTGTGGCAGACAGGGCCACACCAGACAAGCCTGTCCTCTGACCGAGATCCAACAGAGCGACAAGCCCAGCACTGAGCGCGCAGCCGCGGCTCCACAAGCGCCCGACCGCGGGGCTGAGGACAGACCGGAGCCGCCCGCACCGGAGACCAGCGGGAGCACTGAGCCCGGTGCCGGGAGCACTGAGCCCGGTGCCGAGCGCGCTGTCTCCGCTCCGAGTCGAAACGAGGCTGAAATAGAGCCGGAATGTCCCGCACCGATCAGCAACGCGCACCCCGAGATCAGTGCACGACCCGCTAAGGAGCGGACAGGGGGCACACCTGGCACCCCGGACACTCTACTGACGGATGAATCACAGGACAACGTTACACATGGTGGCGTGATGGAACCGACCCCGGGCCCCGCATCCCCCGCCGATCTGGACATCAGGTCAGTCGCGGATGAATCGGACTATGAGGACATGGAGAGTCTGACAGATGAGTTTGATGGGACAGACTCTCAGCTCTCAATGGATCTCAGTCCTGGTACAGGTAGGACCAAACTGTACTCACTTAAGCAGATCAACCAGTTCTTAGACGCCACTAAAGGCCAACGTAAACCAAATTTTGAACGTTTTTTTCCTGATCTAGAAGTATTTCTGATTTCTTGTACATACGCAATGAGGAAAGCAACATTGGATGAACTGGATAAACCTAAACGTTACAGATTAAAGAAAATCATGAGCACTGTTAGAAAGAACTTGCAGTTAAGAAAATAATTTTATCTATGGCACTGTATAAAACTCACAACCCCCTCTGTAGTGTATACAGCATTTTATACATCATGGCTTGTATCACACTCGGCTCTTTAAATATAAACGGATGTCGTGATTTAAAGAAAAGAACTGCACTTTTCGAACATATGATAATAAAAAAAGTGAACATTCTTTTCCTACAAGAAACACACACTGATGCTGAAAATCAATTACAGTGGACAAATGAATGGAAAGGTCACGTGTTTCTTAGTCATGAGTCCAACACGGCTGCGGGCGTGGCTATTTTATTTACAGTTGAGCTGCAAGTACTGAATGCTGTTATGTTTGAAATCATTGCAGGGAGGTTACTGAGGTTGGATGTAGACATTAACGGGATCTCTTTTTCCTTTTTTAATGTGTATGCTCCAAATGTAGGTGTAGACCGAGTTGTTTTCTTTGCAGAACTTAATGAAGCAATTAAATCAGTTCCCAAAGAGAGAATTGTTGTTTTGGCAGGTGATTTCAATTGTACTTTAAACTCTGACTTGGACAGGAACCATAGAGAACCACATCCACATTCTACAGCTACTTTTAAAACTGTAGTTGATTTCCATGATCTTATGGATGTTTGGAGAGAGGCTTTCCCGACAATCACACAATACACGTGGTTAAAAACAACTAGGAATAGGATCTCAGGGGCCCGCCTTGATCGAGTTTATGTACAAAATAGTCAGAGAAGCAGGTTCTTCCGATCTTCAATTCTTCCTTTTCCACTATCTGATCATCATCTTATCTCCGTTACTATATCCATTAAGTCTAACACAGAACAGAAATCTTACTGGCATTTTAATAACAGACTATTGCAGGACCGTCTTTTCATAAAATCTTTTACTTTTTTCTGGGAGGTCTGGAGAGAGAGAAAAACACAGTTCAAGTCCCTCAGACAATGGTGGGACATCGGTAAATCACAAATTAAATGCCTTTGCCAGAAGTACACTGCTCTCAATACGAATATGTTAAAAAACAGAATTAAGCTTCTGGAGAAAGAAATTCTGAAATTCAGCTGTGGTACAGAGAATGGTGGTGAAAATATTGAAACACTTGAACAGATGAAGATGCTGCTAAAAAATCTAATAGAAGAAAGAGGCCAGGGAGCTCTGGTACGAGCGCGATACATGAAGCTCAACCATATGGATGCCCCAACATCATTTTTCTTCAATTTGGAGAAAAAGTCTGGAGAGAAAAAAGCTCTCAATTGTTTACAGCTACCAGACGGGAGACGGACTGAGGATAAGCAGGAAATAATACAACACGCCCTGCTGTATTACCAGGAGCTCTACAACGCTGAAGAATGTGACCAGGCTGCAGTGGACTGTTTACTGAATGATTTACCTCACATATCAGAACAAAACAGAAGTGAATTAGAACTTCCATTGACTTTTGAAGAACTCACAACCTCTGCACATGAACAATCCGAGGGCAAGGCCCCTGGGCTAGATGGCCTAACTGCAGAGTTTTATAAAACGTTCTGGCCTTTGATTGGACCTGACCTACACACCGTCCTCCTAGAATCTATGGATTCTGGATATCTTCCACTCAGCTGCCGGAGGGCAGTAGTAACCCTTCTGCCCAAAAAAGGTGATCTTAGTAATCTAAAGAACTGGCGCCCAGTTTCCCTCCTTGGAATAGATTATAAGATCCTATCAAAGGCTCTAACCAATAGAATAAAAAGTTGTATTAAATCAATTATTCATGGAGATCAGTCTTTTTGTGTTCCAGACCGTTCAATTTTTGACAACTTGTTTCTCATAAGAGATCTAATGAAATATGCCGAGGTACAAAAACTGGACATTGGTCTTATATCCAACAAAAAACTGACCGCTGAGCTGGCTCGGTTCGGCCAGGTCGTCAGTAAAATGAAGAAAGCCCCTCTGAAGTGCAGAGACGACTCTCTGCAGCATGTCACCACGTTCCGTCGCACCGTTATCATGATCCCGAAGGAACCTGTTCTGGAGGCCACCTTCAAGATCATTCATGAGAACACACCGTGTGATATTTACGTCTGTGCTGGGGTCCTGAGGTGCTTCGGGTGTGGCAAGATCGGACATAAAAGATCAGACTGCCCGGAGCACAGACAGGACCCTGGTGAGGCAGGTAGCAGCAGTGGGGGTACCAGGGCAGCTGGCACTGGATCAGGACAAACTCCTGAGGTCAGTGGGGTCAGCCAGGGGGAAAAGCACCAGCTGTTAAAAGCACCAGCGCTGCATCCGAGCCGGTCCGGAAACGCTCGGGCACCGGCGCCGATGCCGTGGAGGTGTCTCAGTCGATCCACACAGAGAAGCAGGAGAACGCCGCCAAGAAGTCCCATGTCCTGCAACCCTGTACAGAGGTGTGTGTGTGTGTGGAGGACACACAGGATCCAAAAAATACAGAAACACCCACCATGGTTATGGAACCAATCAACACAGTTAGAAGTCAAAATGTGGAAGATGGGGAAAAAATAGTTACAGACTCAGACACACCTACAGATGGAGCACCTGTAGAAACAAAGAGCGTACAAAATGAAGTTACTGATCCATCCGCTGAGGTTGAGGGGGTTCAGGGTGGTCAGGAGGTGGACATGATGGAGGATGACAACCTCTCTGAGTACTCTGACACAGCATCGGTGGTATTAGTGGCTGAGGATCAGAAACTATACTCCGTTGCAGGATATCTCGACGCAAAGTTTGGGAAAACTAGAGGTCAGCGACTTTTTCCCAGACATGGAAAAATTTATAAACTCCGTAGCCAAAGCTCAGAAGAAGGCGACGTTAAATGAATTAAGCAAACAAAAGAGATATCGTTTATGGAAAATCGTGACTAAAATTTGCAAAGAAAAGGAAAAAAACATTTCAAACAAAATTTTGGATAAAATAATCTACACTGGGTTTAACACTCACTCTGTTTTTCTGATCTGTTCTGTCTTCTTTTACTTTATCTTTATTATGGAAAGACTAAACATGGGGACATTAAACATTAATGGGGGCAGGGATAGAGTCAAAAGAGCAGCCATTTTAGAATTAATAAAGCAAAAGAACTTGGATGTTATTTTCCTTCAGGAAACACACAGTACTCCCAGTGATGAAGCAGACTGGAGGATGTATTGGGAGCATGAAGTGTTTTTTAGTCATGGCACCAATTTTAGCACAGGTGTAGCTGTTCTCTTCTCTAAGAACCTCAGAATAACCCATGAACAGCTAATAGAGGTGGAACAGGGAAGAGTTTTATTTATTAAAGCAAAAATAAAGAACATACACTTTTTGTTTATAAACCTATATGCCCCAAATATAGGAACGGAGCGAGTAAATCTGCTCCACAAAGTAAGAGACGAAATTCAAAAGCAGGGGGGAGATCATTTTATAGTTATGGGTGGAGATTTTAATTGCACGGTGGATTTTACATTAGATAGGAACACAGAAGAACCACACTTACAATCAGCCACCCAACTTTACCTATTTATTATAACCTGCGAACTCGTCGATCCCTGGAGAGAGAAAACCCGAATACAAAACAGTACTCCTGGATTAAAGTCACAGACCAAAAGATCACTGCTGCCAGACTCGACCGGTTCTATATTAAAGAGAAAGACAAGAACCACATTTTAAGGAGTTTTATCAGTCCTAGTGGCTTTTCAGACCACCATCTTGTTACATTGGATCTTATATTGCCTTCAGCTAAAACCAACGCCTATTGGAGATTGGACACTAAACTTTTAAAGGACGAAGGCTTCTGTTTCCAGTTCACCGCGTTCTGGGAGAGGTGGAGGCAAACAAAAGCAGAATTTGTGAACTCATGGTGGGAGGTAGGGAAGAAGCAAACCCAATTATTCTGCCAACAGTACACACCTCACATGAGAGCAAAAATCAACAGGACTGTCAGACAACTGGAGAAAGACGTTCAAAGAGCCGAGATCGAGCTGATCAACCAAAACACAATCACTAATACATCTGTGATATCTGAAAAACAGAGAACTCTTAGCTCATTCCTCCATGAACGAGCCAAGACCGCGCTCATCAAAGCTCGCTACACAAACAGCCACAACATGGACACATCCACTCGTTTCTTCTTCAACTTGGAGAAGAAATCACACCGGCAACAGCAAATGCTGTACCTTCAGCGACCAGATGGAGGCGTAACATCTTCAACAGCTGAGATGAGACAGAGAGCGGTGAACTTCTACACAGAACTGTACACTACTGATGTAACGGACACTGAAGAAGAGACGAGGCTTTTAAAGGATCTTAACAGACTGAGTTCCCTGCAGAGCAGTTCTTTAGAATCGGACATACAGATACAGGAAGTGGCATTGGCGACCCAGCAGCTGTCTTGCGGACGTGCACCGGGGATCGATGGACTGCCAGCAGAGTTTTATAAACGTTTTTGGAACATTTTAGGACACGACATGATGGACGTTTTTAACTGGTCTTTTAAAAATGGATTTTTACCAACCAGCTGCACACGAGCTGTTTTAACTCTGCTACCCAAGAAGGGTGACCTGGGGCTTTTAAAAACTGGAGACCAGTGTCACTGCTCTGCACCGATTACAAGATTTTATCCAGACTTTTATCAAACAGACTAAAACAACACATGAAAGATCTGATCCACCCCGATCAGACCTACTGCGTACCAGGAAAGACAATAATGGACAATATATTTTTAATTCGCGACCTGGTGGAGCTATGTAATTTAAATTACTGCCGTGTGGGGTTTTTATCTGTGGACCAAGAGAAAGATTTTGACCGAGTCGATCACAATTATCTGTTTAATTCACTCAAAGCTTTCGGAATTGGTGCAAAGTTTTTATCATGGGTCAAACTTTTATATTGCAAAGCCACTATTATGTTGAACATTGGAGGGGGACTCAGCTCCCCAATTCATATGCAGAGAGGGATAAGACAAGGTTGTCCACTATCTGCGCAATTCTACAATCTAGCAATAGAACCTCTATTATGCAGGTTAAGAGAGAGACTGCAGGGATTAGCTCTACCTGGCCTAGCTCACAGAGCTGCCCTATCAGCATATGCTGATGATATTACAGTGTTTTTAAAGAAGCAACACGATGTAGAGTGGGTCATTAAATGTTTATCAATGTTTGAGAAAGTATCTTCAGCCAAGGTTAATTGGAGTAAATGTGAGTTTTATTGCTGGATGCTGGAAAAAAAAGAACTTCCACTGTTACCAGAAAACCTGAAATGGAAAACGGATGGAATAAAATATCTAGGTATTTATCTCGGAAATGAGAAATATATGACCAAGAACTGGGAGGGATTGTTGGAGAAGATGGGTGCTAGATTGTCTCGCTGGACTTGGGTCCTGCCCCAGCTATCCTACAGAGGGAGGGTGCTGGTCATTAATGTAATGTATGGCATACAGGAATTGAATACTGTTACTTTAAGATAGTACTGAGCAGAAAGTAGTTCCGGCACTGAGGAACTGTGGGATTCGGAGAGTAAGGAGTAGAGAATAAAACATCTTGTTGTTAACATTAAACGTCGTCTCCTTTTATGTCATGTAAGAATACAGACATTACATGGTGTCAGAAGTTGAAGAAGCTGGCGTCAGGAGTTATTAACTAATGTATTAAGATTAGGATAACATCATGGCGAAGTTTAATCCACCGAACGAGTTCAAGTTTGACCGTCCAAAGGATTGGCCAGAGTGGAAACAGAGATTTTCGCGCTATCGGCTAGCAACAAAGCTAAATATGGACAATGGAGAAATACAAGTGAGTTCTCTTATTTACTCCATGGGAAGCGAGGCTGAAAAGATATTTAGCTCGTTTCACTTCGCCACCGTAGAGGAAGGAAAAGACTTTGACACAGTTCTCAAGAAGTTCGACGAGTACTTTATTCCCCGCCGTAATGTTATACATGAGCGGGCATGTTTCTATCAGTGCAGCCAGCAGCACGGGGAGACCGCAGAGCAGTACATACGTGTGCTGTATGAGCTAGCCGAGTACTGCGAGTTCGGGGACAAGCGAGACGAGCATATCAGAGATCGCCTAGTCGTGGGCATTCTAGATAAAGACCTGTCTCGTAAATTCCAACTTAAAGCGGATTTAACTCTGGCTGAAGTTATTGAACAAGCGCGGCAGGCGGAGGAGATCACTAAACAGGTAAATCCCCAGTTTAACCCGCCAGAAGCTCAGCATGCGAATGTGAATGTGCTACGTCATCACAGCAGCCCTCAGTCAGACAGGCGTGGGAGACGCGAGCAGCGACAAAGCGGCGGCAGCCACCAGGGACGCTATAAAGCAGAGAGCTGCGGGAGATGTGGAAAGCCTAAGCACAATGACGTGAAAAGGTGCCCTGCTCTCAAGAGTAAGTGTAATAAGTGTCACAAGCAAGGACATTGGGAGCGTGCGTGTCACTCAAAGCAAGTGAGAGAAGTCACACAGGAGGATAAACAGCCATACTTCCTAGGGGAAATAGGTAGAAAGATCCACAGTAGGGAAGATTGGATAGTTAAACTGGAGGTGAACAACGTCCCTATTACTTTTAAAATAGACACTGGAGCAGATGCTACAGTCATCAACCTGAACACATTTAAAACGATGAAGCCTAAAATTAAACAGCCCAACAAAAATGAGGTTCGCTGCTGCGCAGATCTCAGGAGGCTTAACAGAGCAGTAAAACGTGAAAGGTATGTGCTACCTACTGTTGAGGAAATACTACCGAGACTGGCAGGGTCGACTGTATTCACAACACTGGATGCAGCTAGTGGCTTTTACCAGATACCTCTACATGAAAACTGTAAAAATCTCACCACCTTCATCACACCATTCGGGAGGTATGCCTTCCGTCGCCTCCCGTTTGGGATCACGAGTGCACCAGAGATTTTCCAGAGAAAAGTGGTCGAGACTCCTGCAGGATTGGAAGGGGTAGAGCTGTTCATGGACGATATCCTCGTGCATGGTGAAAGCGAGGAGGTCCACGACAAGTGTTTAGCCAAGACTTTGAAGGTCATCGAAGAATCAGGTCTTAAGTTGAACGAAAGCAAGTGCAAGTTCAGGCAGACCCAGGTACGTTTTCTGGGCCACGTCATTAACAAGACCGGTGTTCGGCCTGACCCGGATAAGGTAGCAGGGATAGTGAACTTTCCCCATCCGAACAACGTCACAGAACTGAAGAGGTTCCTAGGGATGGTGAATTATTTGGCCAAGTATGTCCCAGAGCTGTCTACAGTGGCAGAGCCACTCTATGTGCTGCTAAAAGGAAAGATGGCGTGGGTATGGGAACCTGCACAACAGACTGCTTTCCAAAAGTTCAAAAACCTGTTGGCCACATCCCCAGTCCTAGACTTCTACGATGTGAGGAAACCCACTGCGGTGTCTGCTGATGCCAGCAGCTATGGGTTGGGGGCTGTCCTTCTCCAGCAGCACGGCGACCAGTGGAAACCAGTGGCCTATGCGTCCAGGCGGCTGAGTGACACTGAGACAAGGTACGCTCAAATTGAAAAAGAGTGCCTAGCCAGCGTCTGGGCGTGCGAAAGATTTGACAAATATCTGTTTGGACTGGCCAATTTCAGACTCATAACTGACCACAAGCCCCTAGTACCCCTAATTAACAGCAAAGACCTAGACAATGTTCCCATTAGGTGCCAGAGGCTGTTGATGAGGCTCATGAGGTTTAGTGGATTAGCAGAATATGCACCAGGCAAAACACTAGTAGTGGCAGATGCATTGTCTAGAGGGCCAGAGCAGTGTTGTGGTGATAGAGATTTTCATGATGAGGTGGCAGCACACATCGATGCTATTATGAGCCAGGTACCAGCCACACCACAAAGGATCAGTGAGATAAAGCATAATACAGCTAACGATCCTCAGCTCCAGGTTGTACGCAGTCTTATTAAAACAGGATGGCCAGAGTACATAGGCGGAGTCCCAGAGTCAGTAAGGGATTTTTACCAGGTCAGAGGAGAACTATCTGAGCTAGACGGCTTAGTTGTGAGGGGGAATCGCATAGTTATCCCTGAGGGAATGAGAAAAGTGATTCTAGAGAAAATTCATGATGGGCATCAAGGTCTAAATAAGTGTAGAGAGAGAGCACTTCAGTCAGTTTGGTGGCCCAAAATGGGACAGGACATCCTTATCAGAGTGCAGCAGTGTTCATTTTGTGTTGAGAATAGAAACTCGCACAGGAAAGAGCCTTTAATTTCAACAGAGTTACCATCTAGACCATGGCAGAGAGTAGGAGTAGACCTATCTGAGTTTAAGAAGCAGAACTACTTGGTTGTTTCCGATTACTTTTCTAGATTCTTGGAGGTCTTACATTTACCTACCACTACTAGCAGTCAGGTCATCTTAAAACTTAAGGCTACGTTTGCACGTTATGGTATCCCAGAGGTGTTAGTGAGTGACAATGGTCCTCAGCTAGCTTCTGCAGAGATGAGGGAGTTTAGTAAGAACTATGACTTCACTCATGTCATGTCAAGTCCCCACTTCCCTCAGAGTAACGGCCATACAGAAAGGGCCGTCCAAATTGCAAAGAACATCCTGCGTCAGGATGATCATCTTCTCGCTCTGATGACATACAGAGCTACACCCAATTCTTCTACTGGAGCCAGTCCAACTGAACTGTTAATGGGCAGGAAAATCAGGACGACCTTGCCTATTCTACAGCATAATTTAAAACCTTGCTGGCCTGACATGGACAAAATTCGACGAGCTGACGAAACAGCCAAGCTGCGGCAGGCATACTATTACAACAGGCGCAACGGAGCACGTGAGTTGCCACCGCTGAATTCAGGTGACTCTGTGCTAACAAAACTGGATGTACAGAAACAGTGGACGACTTCTGCTATTGTTCAAGGGACAAGTTCAACACCCAGATCTTATGTTGTGGAGACAGCCAAAGGTGAGCGTTACAGAAGGAACAGACGCCACCTACTGGCTGTTCCCGACCATTGCACGTCAGGGAGCAAAGACTCTGATGTGGCCACTCCAGCTGCGGACGTGGATGTAGCTGTGACCAACGAAGCTGGGACACCAACTTCCATCACACAAGAGACTCTTACACCAGGCTCTACTGTCACACGTTCTGGTAGAATAAGCAAGCCGCTTGTTAGGCTTGATCTGTAGTAAGGAATGTTTAGTGATGTTATCGAAGAAAAGTAAAAGGGGGGAGAATAAGGATTATAGATTGGAACTTGTAAACGATTTGTAAAAGATTTCAAGCTGTAACGGAAAGTTAATGTGTTAATTTAATGTTATATGTGTTATTCCAGTTATACTGAGTTGCTGAAAGAAAAGAGGGGAGATGTAATGTATGGCATACAGGAATTGAATACTGTTACTTTAAGATAGTACTGAGCGGAAAGTAGTTCCGGCACTGAGGAACTGTGGGATTCGGAGAGTAAGGAATAGAGAATAAAACATCTTGTTGTTAACACTAAATGTCGTCTCCTTTTATGTCATGTAAGAATACAGACATTACAATTAACAACCTGATCGCTTCCATGCTATGGCACAAAACAACACCTCTGGAACCGCCAAAGAAACTCATCAAAGAGATTAAGAAAAAACTGGTGAAGTTCTTTTGGAACGGACAACACTGGACCCGAGCACCTGTGCTGTACCTTCCAGTGGAGGAAGGGGGGCAGAATCTGATTGATCTGTCCAACCGGATCATGACCTCCAGGCTCCAGACGGCACAGAGACTGCTCTATGGAACAGAAGCTCCGTGGAATCAAACTGCATATATTTTATTACAACGGATACAAAACCTGGGTTATGATAAGCATCTGTTCCTGCTAAACCTGAAGGAAATGGACCTATCTGGGACAACATCTTTTTACCAGTCGGTTCTAAAGTTCTGGAACTCCATTCTCAAGGCTAACAGAACTAACGCACAAACATTTCATAACATCACTCAAGAACCTTTATTCAATAACCCAGTGCTGCAGACACCGGCTCTATCATCCCAAAGCATCCAGTTATGTTTACAGAGAGCTCACATCACAAAAGTCGGGGGACTGAGAGCTCGAGGAGACTGTTAGAGCGTCGATGAGCTCAAAGCAGAAACGGGAGTCCGCTCAACCCGACTGCTGCGGAGACTACTGAGGGAGGTGACCGCTGCTCTACCTCAGAGCTTCAGTGAGGCTCAGGAACAACATGAGGGGTCAGCACAGCACCATTTCCCCTCTATACCTGTATCTGCAGCTGTCAAGGACAATCGAGAGGGGGAGAGGTTTCTACTCACCTTAAAAAGACCTCAACTGACGGACTTCCAGACCGCATCAAAAACCGCCCTGTACACAGTGACCGTGAAGGTACAGAACTGGAGCTCACTGGAAGACCTTAAGGACTCAAAGTGGTCAGGTTTGTTTCCAGCACACTCCCCACAGGGTAGCTGGAGAGCCCTGTACAAACCCCCCGTAGAGAAACGCACTGGAGATCTGCAGTGGCGGGTTGTACATGGAGCCGTGGCCACAAACAGACACATAGCACACATCGACCCCACTGTCCCTACGACCTGTCCCTTCTGTGAACATGAGGAGACCGTAGAGCATCTGTTTCTCTGCTGCAAACGACAAAAACCTCTGTTCAGGGTTCTTAGAACCTGGGTGAAGGCGCTCGGTGAGATGCTGACTGACAGTTATTTTATTTTTGGACCCAGGTATTCAGTTGCCCATAAAAAAGAAAGCATGTTTAATTAATTTTTTAATAGGTCAAAGCAAGTTAGCCATATGGCTAACAAGGAAAAATAAGATTAAGAACCGAGGCACTCAGGATGTGGAACTAACCTTTAAACATCTGGTCAAAATAAAAATGAAAATTGATTTTGCCTATCACAAAATGACACAAACAACGGATGAGTTTTTACGTTTCTGGGGACAGGACGAGGTTTTATGCACTATTGAAAATGACTTGCTGGTTTTAACATTTTAAAAAAATTAATTATTTTATGGTGTTTTACTTCCCTTTAAAAAATATATATATTATTTATTAACCTGTGCTTTTTTGGTACCATGGTGTGATTTAATGTTATTCTTATGATTATCTGTTTGGAAAATAAAAGAGTGTTAAAGTCAAAGTCTCTCTGTCTCTCTCTCTCTCTCTCTCTCTCTGCGCATGCGCGGCGTTGAGCGGTGGAGCGGAGCGTGGTGCGAGAGCGCTCAGCGTTTTTTGCTGAGTTTTTTCTGAGTGTTTTGTTGCGTTTTAAAGCAGTTTACGCTGTGATTGTGTGTATTAGTGTGTGTTAGTGTGTTTGTGTGTGTTGTGGAGGAGTAAGGCGTGTTTAAGGCTGTGGAGCGTCTGCTTTCAGCGTGTGGGCTGAAGCATGGCGGCTCCGTACAGCGACGCCGTGTACGAGGCTCTCACCCGCCGTCATGCGATCAAGGTGGATTGCAGAGCGGGTGTGGAGGACTGTTGTCTGGCGGCGGAGGAGGTGGTGGGACGCGGCAATCTGCTCGCGGCCTCCCGGGTGAACAGATCGGTCGTGATTTTCGCTAAAACGATCGAAATCGCGAACGATCTGATTCAAAAGGGGATCGTTTTAAATGGTCAGCTGACTCCGGTTCTACCTTTAAGTACCCCTTCAAAAAAGATTATCCTGTCTAACGTGCCCCCGTTTCTCAAAAATGAGCTTATTGTTCAGGAACTCTCCCGGTTCGGAAAAGTAGTGTCCCCGGTAAAAAAGTTTGTTATGAGCCAAAAGATGAAGCACATGATTTCGTACAGGAGAGTGGTGTACATGGTGTTGAAGGACAGGGAGGAGCTCGAACTGTCTATCAAGTTTAAAGTTGATAATTTTGACTATGACATATATGTGAGCTCGAATACTGAAATGAAGTGCTTCCGGTGTGGACAGATTGGACATCTCATTCGAGATTGTCCAAAAAGTGCCGAAACAGACCCCAAAGAACAAAAAAACACTGAACAGATGCCCGGATCTGACACTGCTGGACCTGCGGTAGTCGTTCCCCCTGCGGCTGCTGCATGTTCAGTAGTGGAGGAAATGGCTCCTGCCCCAGAGTGTGAGGTGGACAAGGCAGGTGTGTCCACTGCAGGTGCAGAAAATGAACGGGAAAACGAGGTGTGTTTTGTACCTGCACCACAAATAGAGGAGCCCAGTGTGGAGCCAGGGGTAATGGAAAGGCACGAGGTGGTAAAGCAGGGACAAATTGAAGACACTGTTATGCCTAATTTAATGGTCACTGACGATATCGAAATGGTGGAAGAACTTGTTTTTAAAGTCCCCGGTAAAAGGAAGAAGCGGGGGCGCGCAAGTGAGACCAAACAGGCCAAAAGAGAGGTTCCCGCATGCAATGATGGAGATTCAGACAGTGATGGCTCTCTGTCTGACTCCGGATGGTCTGTGTGCTCTCAGGACGAGAAACTCCCTGTCCAGTACACTGCAGAAGACATTAAAAAGTTCCTGAGAGTCACAAAAGGTCAGAAAGGGGTACGGGTAGAGGAGTCTTTTAAAAACACACAGCAGTTCATGCATGATGTGAAGTTTTTTAGAAGAGAGGGGGCTTTTACTGTACACGAGGTATTTAGACTAAAAAAGATACTGACCAAACTGAACAAAGCCCACACCGATGACTCGGGTTAACCCCCTCTAATTTTTAAAATGTTTTTTACAGTCTTAGTCGTAGTTCTCTATCTTTTTTTAAACATGAGTGATATTAAGATAGGAACTTTAAACTTAAATGGGGCAAGAGACTGTAAGAAGAGAGCTATGTTTTATGAACTTTTAAAACAGAAGAGAGCGGATGTGGTTTTTGTCCAGGAGACACACAGTGATTTTAATAATGCTGTAGATTGGGCAAAAGAGTGGAAGGGGCTCACGGTTTTAAGTCACCTCTCTACCACAAGTGGTGGGGTAGGTGTTCTTTTTACCAGTTATTTTATCCCATGCTCTTATACGGTGGAGGAGGTTTTACCTGGGAGACTGCTAAAAGTTAAAGCCTGTTTTGAGGAGCCCACCTTTGTTTTTATCTGTGTTTATGCCCCGACTGCAGCAGCAGAGAGGATGATGTTTTTAAACTCTCTGAGCACTGTGATTTCTAACTGTGATTTTAATGACATTTTAGTGCTGGGTGGTGATTTTAACTGCACTGCTGACGATCTGGACAGAAACCACATGGAACCACACAACGCTTCCCGCAGGCGGCTGTGTGAGTTCATTGAGACCCATGATCTGTGTGACGTATGGCGTGACATACACGGTAATCAGAGACAGTACACATGGGCTCATTCTATAGATAATACGCTCTCTTTAGCCAGACTTGATCGATTTTATTGTTTTAAACATCATTTATCTACTTTTATACGCTGTTTTATATCTCCAGTTGGTTTTACAGATCATTGTATAGTCCAATGCACGATCAGAAAAGCACAGGTAAAGCCCCAAAGTGCATACTGGCATTTTAATACAGCGCTTTTAAATGATGTTCATTTTAAAGAGTGTTTTAGTTATTTTTGGATGGTTTTTTAAGACTCGGAAGTCGTCTTTTAAATCATTACAGCAGTGGTGGGACATTGCAAAGATACAGATTAAAATGTTCTGCCAGCAGTACACTCGAAATGTCACTAGTGAAATCACCAGGTCTCTAAAAGAGCTAGAGTCTGAGATCACTAAACTCCAGACTCTAGCAGAGACCACAGGAGATCAAGAGTACATCAAAAATCTAAAAACAAAAAAGATCTCCTTCAATGACTTGCTGGGTGTCACAGCACAGGGGGCGCTGGTCCGCTCACGTTTCCAAAACGTGAATGAATTAGATGCTCCTTCTAAGTTCTTCTTTGGTCTAGAGTGTAAAAATGGACAGAAAAGGTTTATGCATGCCGTGCGTAATGAATCAGGGGATCTCGTCTCTGAGCCTTCTGAGATACGCCGGCAGACAATCAGTTTCTTCTCGAAGCTGTATGAGAGTGAGCGGGTCGAGGCACAAGACACAGAGAGGGGCTTTCTGCAGATGCAGGCCAGGATCAGCGAGGAGTCTGCCACAGCACTAGATGCTGAACTGTCGATGGAAGAGGTACAGGAGGCCCTGCAGGGGATGGACAGTGGCAGAACTCCTGGCATCGATGGTCTCCCTGTCGAATTTTACAAGGCACTATGGTCAGTTCTGGGTGAGGACGTGCTGGATGTCCTTAAAGAGAGTGTGAGGGAAGGAAAGCTCCCTGTGAGCAGCCGGAGAGCCGTCCTCACACTGCTGCCAAAGAAGGGAGACCTGACCGAGCTGAAGAACTGGCGCCCCGTGTCATTACTGTGCACAGACTGCAAGCTGCTCTCAAAAACGTTAGCCTCGAGACTGGGGAAGGTGATGGAGCAGATAGTTCACATTGACCAGACGTACTGTGTGCCCGGTAGGTCCATTTTCGATAACATATTTTTAATCCGGGATGTTTTAGAGCTCTCCAGACTTTTACATTTAAAAACTGGACTCGTGTTCTTAGACCAGGAGAAAGCATTTGACAGAGTAGAACACGAGTACATGTGGAAGGTTCTGGAGGCCTTCGGTTTTAACCCTGGTTTTATTAATATGGTAAAGGTGCTGTACAGTGACATTGAGAGTGTACTGAAGGTTAACGGTGGTTTATGTGCTCCTTTTAAAGTACAGCGCGGGATAAGACAGGGTTGCGCGCTCTCCGGGATGTTATACACATTAGCTATTGAACCACTCCTCTGCATTTTAAGAAATCGAATCTCTGGTCTTCATATTCCACAAACCAATGCAACAGTGTGTGTGTCAGCATATGCAGATGACCTGGTGGTGTTTTTAAACTCACAGAATGACGTGAACATTTTAACACATGTTTTAAAGGATTTTAGCGTTTTATCATCTGCCAAAGTGAACTGGGCCAAAAGCGAGGCAGTTTTAATCGAGGACTGGAACGGTGGGGGACCTGCACTTCCCGATGGACTGTCATGGAGGACTGGAGGTTTTAAGTATCTCGGGTACACTTAGGAGGCAGCGAGTGTGAACAAAAGAACTGGGAGAACATTATTGAAAAAGTAAAAGGACGTTAAAATAGATGGACATGGCTAGTACCTCAGATGTCGTACCGGGGGCGGGTACTAGTCATTAACAACCTCGCTGCCTCTGTTCTATGGAATAAGTTAATGTGTGTGGATCCCCCACCTAACATTTTAACCAAGATACAGGCAATGCTGGTTGATTTCTTCTGGGACCGACTGCACTGGATTCCTCAGGCTGTCCTCTACCTGCCAAAAGATGATGGAGGACAAGGACTTGTTCACCTGGCCAGCAGGACCGCTGCATTCAGACTGCAGTATTTACAAAGACTCCTCTTTGGCCCCAAGGATCTTGTATGGAGGGCAGTGGCATACAGGATCCTACAAACCGTGAGTGGACTGGGTCTGGACAGAACTTTGTTTTTTATGAACATTAACGCTCTGAACATCACCAGCTTGCCTGTTTTTTATCGTGGACTTTTTAAGATTTTAGGATTTTATAACATGACTTTTAAAGGTGATCTGCCTTTACACTGGCTCTTGGAGGAACCCCTCATCTTCGGATCTCAGCTGGACATCAACGCCTCCCCTTCGTTGCACAGCAAGCTGATCTCCTCCGGAATCTACACCCTGCGCCACCTAATGAATGCTGCTGGACCTGGTCTGGATCGGGCGGAGGACCTGGCTGCACTGATGGGGATGAGGTCAACACGCGTTGTCGCCCAGCTCCTAGAGCGGTGGAGGTCAGCACTCACAACCAAAGAATGGATGCTACTCCAGAGCTGTGCAACAGGGGAGGTCAGTCCAGTAGGGGAGCATCGTTTCCCCAACACCACCATCACCCCTAAGCTGGAGGACTGCCAGGGGCCCCTACTGGACCACCACAACGAACAAGGCATGGACCTGAGCTCAGCCACGGGGAAACTCCTCTACAGAGCCAGTGTACTTGTTCTTAATAAGAAAAAACTGGAGAACAGAGCTGACACACCATGGAGAGAAACACTAGGCATTGGTAATGACGTAAGACCAGAGTGGAGAGCATTGTACAAACCACCGTTAACCAAGCGGGTGGGGGACCTCCAGTGGAGGATCCTCCACGGTATTATTGCTATAAATGCTTTTATTTCTGTTTTAAACCCAGATTTTAATGACCAGTGTCCTTTTTGTCACCAGAGAGAAACGGTTTTTCGCACGTTTTTACACTGTTTTAGACTGCAACCGTTATTTATCATTTTAAGTGCTGTTTTAAAAGCTCTTAATGTGATTTTTACACCACAGGTTTTTATCCTGGGTTTTAAGTATGTCAAAAAACATAAATACAAGTGTCAACTGGTGAATTTTATTTTAGGACAAAGCAAAATGGCGGTTTACATCAGCAGGAAAAACAAAATTGCACAAACAACAGATGCTGATGTAATCAAGATTTTTAGCCGACTGGTCAAATCCAGAATTTTAATTGATTTTAATTTTTATGAAAGTATGAATGATTTAGACACTTTTAAATCGGTATGGTGCTGCGGGGAAGCAGTATGCTCAGTTAAAGATGATGAGCTCTGCTTCGCACCTGTTTTTACCTAAATATAGTTATGTATTTATTTATTTATTTATCTATTTATTAATACAAAGATTTATATTTGAAATATAAATTATTGGTAAAATAAAGTGTCGTTAAAAGTCAAAAAAAAGTCTCTGTCTCTCTCTCTCTCTCTCTCTTTCTCTCTCTGTCTCTCTCACTCTCTCTTTCTCTCTCTCTCTGTCTCTCTCTCTCTTTCAATTCAATTTCAATTTCAATTCAATTTAAAAGCTTTATTTGCATGACAAATTATCCATTCGTATTGCACAAAGCTGGTTTACAAAAATAAAAATAAAATAAAAATAAAATAGAAAACAATTACAATTACAAAATTACAAAAATGTACATAGTATACAGTGAAATAGTATAATATATACATATATATAAATATTTAAATAAAAGTAGAGGTGTGTGTGTGTGTGTGTGTGTGTGTGTGTGTGTGTGTGTGTGTGTGTGTTTGGTCACTCTCTGTCCCTCTCCTGGTGGCAGGTGTATGTGTACAGTGCTGCCAGTACACAGCTCTCCCTGTGTTCCCCCAGTAGGTGGGGCAGTTTTTGGGTGGGGGTGAGGGAGGTGAAGTTGGGGATGATGTGTGTGAGTTTGTTGTAATATTTTTCTCTGATGTCGGTGTATCTGGTGCATTCGGTGAGGAAGTGCAGCTCTGTCTCGGTTCTGTTCAGGGGACATCGCTGACACACCCTCTTCTCTCGGGGCAGCCAGGTCTGCCGGTGTCGCCCCGTCTCGATGGCCAGCTGATGAGCGCTGAGTCTGTACCTGGTCAGGGCGTGTCTCGGTCCGGGGTCCGTCACACGGCTCAGATAGGCTGCCGGTGTGTACGGCCGCTTTAGGGTCAGATAACACTCCATTTTACTCTGGGACTGACTTTCAGTTTCCCACTGCTTTAAATAATTATCTTTGAGTGTTTTGGTGATTTGGTTGGTCCGAATCGGGACTGAGACTTGACCCTGACCCTGAGTCTGTGGTGTGTGAGTGTGTGTGGGTGTGTGTGTGGTGCTGCAGT
>JAFMOC010000938.1:82500-90000 GCA_019802505.1 Corydoras sp. C115 | reverse complement strand
GTTATCTCAAAATGTCCCTGATAAGAAAGTGAGCTGGGAGAAGAAAAAGAAAGCGTTGAGCTCGTATTTAAATGAAAATGCAAAGCGAGCACTAATTAAACATCAATTCTCCAGTATTAGTGACATGGACGCTCCAACAACTTTCTTTTTTAACCTGGAACGAAGAGTGAGGCCACAGAATAAGATGCTCCATCTGAAGTGTCCAGACGGATCTTTAACAACAAACCCGGCTGAGATGAGAAAGCTTGCATTGGATTTTTATTCTGAGCTGTACACATCCGAGAGAACAGATGCCACCTGCAGACTGGAACTTTTAAAAGAATTACCCAAGCTGAGTCCATTACAAGTTGAAAGTTTGGACAGTGACCTCAAACTCAGTGAACTTACTGTAGCGGCTCAGCAGCTGTCCACTGGACGGGCAGCTGGTATCGATGGACTTAATGCGGAATTTTACAAGTTTTTTTGGGATGTAATAGGCTCTGACCTGCATGAAGTTTTTAAATGGTCTTTTAAAAATGGACAACTCCCAGTCAGTTGCACGAGAGCGGTTTTATCTCTTTTACCCAAAAAAGGGGACCTGAGTCTTTTAAAGAACTGGAGACCTGTGGCACTTTTATGCACTGATTATAAAATTTTATCCAAATGCCTATCGAACAGACTGAAAAAACACATGGCGTTTTTAATTCACTCAGATCAGACGTACTGTGTCCCTGAACGATGCATAATGGACAATGTTTTTCTTGTACGCGATTTGTTTGAATTATGTAAAATGAATTTTTATGATCTTGGGTTTTTATCTTTAGATCAGGAAAAAGCGTTCGATAGAATTGATCACCTGTACCTTTTTAAAACTTTGGAAGCGTTTGGTTTTAATGGACAGTTTTTACATTGGATTAAGCTTTTATACTCCGGTGCCACAGTTTTATTAAAGGTAGGTGGGGGACTCAGCAGGCCGCTCGATTTACAGAGAGGCATACGCCAGGGATGTCCTCTGTCCGGTCAGCTATACAGTCTAGCAATTGAACCTCTACTATGCAGACTGAGGGCCAAAATGAAGGGACTCAGTACCTGGAGTTCTCCGGAAAAGATGGTGCTGTCTGCCTACGCTGATGACATCACAGTTTTCATCTCAGGCCAAGAAGATATTCAAATATTAGCAAATAGTCTGTCAATGTACACAGCAGCATCCTCATCCAAGGTGAACTGGAGTAAATCCGAATCTGTCCTGTTTGGTCTGTGGGAAGACCATGAATCTCCAGTTCTACCTGAGAACCTACAGTGGGGTAAAAGTGGTATCCGATATCTAGGAGTCTATCTGGGAACAGACGATTTCATAAATAAAAACTGGGATGGAACAGTGGAGAAGGTGGAGGGTAGGCTTTCACAATGGACTTGGATCCTGCCACAGTTATCCTTCAGGGGGAGGGTGCTAGTCGCCAACAACCTGATAGCATCTATGCTGTGGCATAAAATCATCGCTCTGGAACCACCAATATCCTTAATTAGAGAGGTACAGAGAAAAATTGTGAATTTTTTTTGGAGTGGACAGCACTGGACTCGCGCTCCGGTTCTATACCTCTCCAGACAGGAGGGGGGACAGGGTCTCATCGATCTATCAAGTCGAATAAAAGCTTTTAGACTTCAGACAGTTCAGCGTTTTCTATACAACAGAGAACTGGCATGGAGCATCACAGCCCGACAACTGCTCCAACGGGTAGAGAATGCTGGCTACGATAGACACCTGTTCATCCTACAGTTAAAAGATATGGACCTATCCAGAACATCCGCCTTTTACCAGTCAGTTCTGAGAGCTTGGTCCTCTACACTGAAGATCAGGAGATCAGAGGAAAAGCCCTTCATGAATATCAGTGAGGAGCCACTGTTCTTTAACCCACTGACCCAAATAGAAGCTTTGACATCCTGGACTGTCCGCCAAGTTTTCCTGAAAGCTGGACTGAACAAGCTCAAGAGTCTGAGGGATGCGGGTACTTGGAAGTCCGTGATTACACTGAGTACAGAGACGGGCATCAAATCCACCCGTCTGTTGCAGAACGTAATAAATCAACTGACCTCTGCACTGCCTGCAGTCCACCGTCAGGGTCTGGAGGAGGGGGCAGATGGACAGGCAGAACTTTCTCCTACCCTTTTTATATCTGCAGCAACAGAACAACATCTGGAGGAGAAATCACTATTGTCTTTCAAAACCCCACAACTCACAGATTTTGCAACTGCTTCAAAAAAAGCTCTGTACGCAGTCAGTGTAAAGACCTTGTACCAGAATGCTCTAAAGGGGGTAAAGGAATCTGGATGGGTGGACTTGTTTCCCCCGAGTGCCTCACCACAGCAATGCTGGAGAACTTTGTATAAACCCCCCATCAAAAAACGCACAGGTGATCTGCAGTGGCGGATTATCCATAAAGCTATAGCCACAAACAAACATGTTTCTCATATAAACCCCACTGTAGTGAATACCTGTCCATTCTGTGAGAGCGAGGAGACGGTGGAGCACCTGTTTCTGAGGTGTAACAGGCTAACACCAATGTTCGACTCTCTGAGGGCCTGGATGGTTAAACTGGGGATGCTGTTGACAGACAGTCTTTTCATCTTTGGCCCAACATACTCCACAGCCAACAAACAGAAGGTCTGCCTGATAAACTTTTTAATAGGTGAAGCCAAGCTTGCCATATGGATTACAAGGCAAAATAAACTGAGAGGATCTGGGACTTTGAGCGCTGAGCTAATGTTAAAGACATTAATTAAAATCCGACTGACCGTTGATTTTAATTTTTATAAAATCACACACAGACTGTTGGACTTTTCTAAGATATGGGGCCAGGGGGAGGTTTTATGCCTCGTTAATGATGAAAATGATTTATTTTTTTGTCTCTGAAATGGGAAAGAAAAAAAAAAAATGGGCATAATATGGGGGGGCATAATATGTATATGTGTATATATATATATATGTGTGTGTGTGTGTGTGTGTGTATACATATAGATATGTGTGTGTGTGTGTGTGTGTGTGTGTAGATATGCCATATGTGATGTATACACATGTATGTAAAATATTTCGTATATATATATACTTTTTCCTCTTTGTGGTTTTTTAAAGTAAATTATTTCTAGAAATAAATGTTATTTTTAAAAGTCAAAAGTCTCTCTGTCTGTCTCTGTCTGTCTCTGTCTGTCTATCTGTCTGTCTGTCTGTCTGTCTCTCTCTCTCTCTCTCTCTGTCTGTCTGTCTCTCTCTGTCTCTGTCTGTCTCTGTCTGTCTCTCTCTCTCTCTCTCTCTCTGTCTGTCTGTCTCTCTCTGTCTCTGTCTGTCTCTCTCTCTTTCTGTCTGTCTGTCTGTCTATCTGTCTGTCTGTCTCTCTCTCTCTGTCTGTCTGTCTGTCTGTCTGTCTGTCTCTCTCTGTCTATCTGTCTGTCTGTCTCTCTCTCTGTCTGTCTGTCTGTCTGTCTCTCTCTGTCTATCTGTCTGTCTGTCTCTCTCTCTCTCTGTCTGTCTGTCTCTCTCTGTCTCTCTCTCTCTCTCTCTCTCTCTCTGTGTCTCTCTCTGTCTGTCTGTCTGTCTGTCTGTCTCTCTCTCTCTCTCTCTGTCTCTCTCTGTCTCTCTCTGTCTCTCTCTCTCTCTCTCTCTGCGCATGCGCGGCGTTGAGCGGTGGAGCGGAGCGTGGTGCGAGAGCGCTCGGCGTTTTTTGCTGAGTTTTTCTGAGTGTTTTGTTGCGTTTTAAAGCAGTTTACGCTGTGATTGTGTGTTCGTTAGTGTGTGTTAGTGTGTTTGTGTGTGTTGTGGAGGAGTAAGGCGAGTTTAAGGCTGTGGAGCGTCTGCTTTCAGCGTGTGGGCTGAAGCATGGCGGCTCCGTACAGCGACGCCGTGTACGAGGCTCTCACCCGCCGTCATGCGATCAAGGTGGATTGCAGAGCGGGTGTGGAGGATTGTTGTCTGGCGGCGGAGGAGGTGGTGGGACGCGGCAATCTGCTCGCGGCGTCCCGGGTGAACAGATCGGTCGTGATTTTCGCTAAAACGATCGAAATCGCGAACGATCTGATTCAAAAGGGAATCGTTTTAAATGGTCAGCTGACTCCGGTCCTACCTTTAAGTACCCCTTCAAAAAAGATTATTCTGTCCAACGTGCCCCCGTTTCTCAAAAACGAGCTTATTGTTCAGGAACTCTCCCGGTTCGGAAAAGTAGTGTCCCCGGTAAAAAAGTTTGTTATGAGCCAAAAGATGAAGCACATGATCTCGTACAGGAGAGTGGTTTACATGGTGTTGAAGGACAGGGAGGAGCTCGAACTGTCTATCAAGTTTAAAGTTGATGGTTTCGATTATGACATATATGTGAGCTCAAATACTGAAATGAAGTGCTTCCGGTGTGGACAGATTGGACATCTCATTCGAGATTGTCCAAAAAGTGCTGACCCCAACCCCAAAGAACAAAAAAACACTGAACAGATGCCCGGATCTGACACTGCTGGACCTGCGGTAGTCGTTCCCCCTGCGGCTGCTGCATGTTCAGTAGTGGAGGAAATGGCTCCTGCCCCAGAGTGTGAGGTGGACAAGGCAGGTGTGTCCAATGCAGGTGCAGAAAATGAACGGGAAAACGAGGTGTGTTTTGTACCTGCACCACAAATAGAGGAGCCCAGTGTGGAGCCAGGGGTAATGGAAAGGCACGAGGTGGTAAAGCAGGGACAAATTGAAGACACTGTTATGCCTAATTTAATGGTCACTGACGATATCGAAATGGTGGAAGAACTTGTTTTTAAAGTCCCCGGTAAAAGGAAGAAGCGGGGGCGCGCAAGTGAGACCAAACAGGCCAAAAGAGAGGTTCCCGCATGCAATGATGGAGATTCAGACAGTGATGGCTCTCTGTCTGACTCCGGATGGTCTGTGTGCTCTCAGGACGAGAAACTCCCTGTCCAGTACACTGTAGAAGACATTAAAAAGTTCCTGAGAGTCACAAAAGGTCAGAAAGGGGTACGGGTAGAGGAGTCTTTTAAAAACACACAGCAGTTCATGCATGATGTGAAGTTTTTTAGAAGAGAGGGGGCTTTTACTGTACACGAGGTATTTAGACTAAAAAAGATACTGACCAAACTGAACAAAGCCCACACTGATGACTCGGGTTAACCCCCTCTAATTTTAAAATGTTTTTTACAGTCTTTGTCATAGTTCTCTATCTTTTTTTAAACATGAGTGATATTAAGATAGGAACTTTAAACTTAAATGGGGCAAGAGACTGTAAGAAGAGAGCTATGTTTTATGAACTTTTAAAACAGAAGAGAGCGGATGTGGTTTTTGTCCAGGAGACACACAGTGATTTTAATAATGCTGTAGATTGGGCAAAAGAGTGGAAGGGGCTCACGGTTTTAAGTCACCTCTCTACCACAAGTGGTGGGGTAGGTGTTCTTTTTACCAGTTATTTTATCCCATGCTCTTATACGGTGGAGGAGGTTTTACCCGGGAGACTGCTAAAAGTTAAAGCCTGTTTTGAGGAGCTCACCTTTGTTTTTATCTGTGTTTATGCCCCGACTGCAGCAGCAGAGAGGATGATGTTTTTAAACTCTCTGAGCACTGTGATTTCGAACTGTGATTTTAATGACATTTTAGTGCTGGGTGGTGATTTTAACTGCACTGCTGACGATCTGGACAGAAACCACATGGAACCACACAACGCTTCCCGCAGGCGGCTGTGTGAGTTCATTGAGACCCATGATCTGTGTGACGTATGGCGTGACATACACGGTAATCAGAGACAGTATACATGGGCTCATTCTATAGATAATACGCTCTCTTTAGCCAGACTTGATCGATTTTATTGTTTTAAACATCATTTATCTACTTTTATACGCTGTTTTATATCTCCAGTTGGTTTTACAGATCATTGTATAGTCCAATGCACGATCAGAAAAGCACAGGTGAAGCCCCAAAGTGCATACTGGCATTTTAATACAGCGCTTTTAAATGATGTTCATTTTAAAGAGTGTTTTAGTTATTTTTGGATGGTTTTTAAGACTCGGAAGTCGTCTTTTAAATCATTACAGCAGTGGTGGGACATTGCAAAGATACAGATTAAAATGTTCTGCCAGCAGTACACTCGAAATGTCACTAGTGAAATCACCAGGTCTCTAAAAGAGCTAGAGTCTGAGATCACTAAACTCCAGACTCTAGCAGAGACCACAGGAGATCAAGAGTACATCAAAAATCTAAAAACAAAAAAGATCTCCTTCAATGACTTGCTGGGTGTCACAGCACAGGGGGCGCTGGTCCGCTCATGTTTCCAAAACGTGAATGAATTAGATGCTCCTTCTAAGTTCTTCTTTGGTCTAGAGTGTAAAAATGGACAGAAAAGGTTTATGCATGCCGTGCGTAATGAATCAGGGGATCTCGTCTCTGAGCCTTCTGAGATACGCCGGCAGACAATCAGTTTCTTCTCGAAGCTGTATGAGAGTGAGCGGGTCGAGGCACAGGACACAGAGAGGGGCTTTCTGCAGATGCAGGCCAGGATCAGCGAGGAGTCTGCCACAGCACTAGATGCTGAACTGTCGATGGAAGAGGTACAGGAGGCCCTGCAGGGGATGGACAGTGGCAGAACTCCTGGCATCGATGGTCTCCCTGTCGAATTTTACAAGGCACTATGGTCAGTTCTGGGTGAGGACGTGCTGGATGTCCTTAAAGAGAGTGTGAGGGAAGGAAAGCTCCCTGTGAGCAGCCGGAGAGCCGTCCTCACACTGCTGCCAAAGAAGGGAGACCTGACCGAGCTGAAGAACTGGCGCCCCGTGTCATTACTGTGCACAGACTGCAAGCTGCTCTCAAAAACGTTAGCCTCGAGACTGGGGAAGGTGATGGAGCAGATAGTTCACATTGACCAGACGTACTGTGTGCCCGGTAGGTCCATTTTCGATAACATATTTTTAATCCGGGATGTTTTAGAGCTCTCCAGACTTTTACATTTAAAAACTGGACTCGTGTTCTTAGACCAGGAGAAAGCATTTGACAGAGTAGAACACGAGTACATGTGGAAGGTTCTGGAGGCCTTCGGTTTTAACCCTGGTTTTATTAATATGGTAAAGGTGCTGTACAGTGACATTGAGAGTGTACTGAAGGTTAACGGTGGTTTATGTGCTCCTTTTAAAGTACAGCGCGGTATAAGACAAGGTTGCGCGCTCTCCGGGATGTTATACACGTTAGCTATTGAACCACTCCTCTGCATTTTAAGAAATCGAATCTCTGGTCTTCATATTCCACAAACCAATGCAACAGTGTGTGTGTCAGCATATGCAGATGACCTGGTGGTGTTTTTAAACTCACAGAATGACGTGAACATTTTAACACATGTTTTAAAGGATTTTAGCGTTTTATCATCTGCCAAAGTGAACTGGGCCAAAAGCGAGGCAGTTTTAATCGGGGACTGGAACGGTTGGGGACCTGCACTTCCCGATGGACTGTCATGGAGGACTGGAGGTTTTAAGTATCTCGGGGTACACTTAGGAGGCAGCGAG
>JAFMOC010000938.1:75000-77500 GCA_019802505.1 Corydoras sp. C115 | reverse complement strand
CTTCATACGCCCAGGTCACACAGCAGGGCAGTGTGGCCAAGAGGAGCCGCCGTGTCCCGTCCCGCCCTCAGAATGAGAACGACACCCGGGGCGAGGAGGAACACCCAAAGGGCCCCAGTGAGGAGGGAACGGCGAGCTCCGAAAAAAAAGATGTGGCTGAGGAACAGCCTGAAATTGTTAAAAAATGTGTGGAGGAGGGCCAAGCTGGAGAAAATGTGAGCACTAAGAGCATCAACGATGATGCTTCGAGTCAGAGTGCTCAGGGCAGAGAAGCTGATGTGGAAGATGCTGAAACACCATCTCAGGTCTCCTCTGTGTTGGAAAATGGAGACACTCAGGGCGCTCAACCAGAGGGACCTGAAAACAGCACTGCACCAGCACAAAACAGGGACAGAGACGATGACACTATGTCAGACGTCTCTGAAATAGGCTCGCAGGTTGGGGAGGACCATCTTTACTCCATGCAGGAAATCAGCGAGATCTTAGACGAAACTTTCGGAAAAAGCATCGAGGTCACTGATTTCTTCCCTGACATTAATAAATTCATAAAGTCAGTGACAAAAATTCGTAAAATGGCAAACTACGAAGAAATCAGTCAACAAAAAAGATTTCGTCTAAAAAAATTGTTAACAAAACTGAGAAAAGAACAGGCCTCAGCAAAAAAGTGATTTTAATATGATTTTAATATGAAAAGGTTTTTACTGTGGGTTTGCTGTACTGTTTTTATCATCTGTTCTGTTTTACTATTTTATTGGTTTTACTCTTCCCCTTTTATATTGGACATGATTTTAAAAATAGGATCTTTTAATATAAATGGAGGTAGGGATAGAACTAAAAGAACACTGATAAAGCAGCTTTTTAAAAGTAAAAACTTACATTTTATTTTTACAAGAAACTCACAGTGACCGGGATAATGAGACAGAATGGAGGAGGTGGTGGGAGGAGGGGGACTGTTTCCTCAGTCATGGCACAAACACCAGTGCTGGGGTGGCAGTCCTGACCTCCAAAAGAATCACACTCACCAACACCCGTTTTAAAGAACTAGAACCAGGTAGAGTTTTAATCCTCCAGGCTGAGATCAATGACACAGAGTTCCTGTTCGTGAACGTGTACGCCCCAAACAACGGGGCACAGAGAGCCAACACGTTCAGAAAATTACACCAGGGTCTACAGCAGTTCCACCCCGACTCACTGATGGTTCTAGGTGGGGACTGGAACTGTACTGTGGACTTCACACAGGACAGGAACTCTGAGGAACCTCACCCTCAGTCTGTTGATGTTTTAAAGAGTTTTATCACGCAGTATAACCTCGTGGACGTTTGGAGGGAGAGGAACCAGAACGTAAGGCAGTACACGTGGTTAAAGGCATGTGAGAACATGGTCAGTGCTGCCCGTCTGGATCGATTTTATTTTAAATATACAGACAGAAATAAGGTGCGTTCGGTTTTTAACTCTCCGACTGGGTTCTCCGATCATCATCTTATCATGGTTGATGTAATGCTTCATTTTAATGAAAAGCCCTGTTTTTATTGGCGTTTTAATGTGAAGTTTTTACAGAATTAACTGTTCTGCTCTGCTTTTAAAGTTTTATGGACAGAATGGCAGCGGCGTCGCGGTGAATACGAGGACCTGATCTCCTGGTGGGAAATGGGCAAGATACAGATTAAACTGTTCTGCCAGCAGTTCACCCGCCACACCAGCGGCGCCATCAGCAGGACAGTTCAGCAACTTGAGAGGAGTCTGTCACACCTACACACCGAGGTACTCCTCAACAACAGCGAGGACCTGAGGAACAGACTGCACGGACAGAAAAAGGTTTTAAACTCTTTTATGTATGAACAGGCAAAGGGGGCGCTGCTGAGAGCGCATTATACCAGCATCAGGGACATGGACGCTCCCACTGCATATTTTTTTAATTTACAGCGGAATAAGAAACCCCCGAACAGGATGCTGTTTTTAAAACGCGACGATGGAACCGTGACCGCGGACCCCCGCGAGATGAGACGAATGGCTGTGGACTTTTATACTGAACTGTACAGCGCCGACACCTGTGATCCATCCTGCACAGGAGAACTGCTCAGGGATCTCCCGAAGCTCAGAACCGCTCAAGCCGACGCCCTCGACGCCGACCTGCACCTGCGAGAGCTGACCGCCGCCGTCTCACAGCTGTCACCCGGACGAGCCCCCGGAATCGACGGACTGCCGGCGGAGTTCTACAGGCACTTCTGGGACGTGATCAGTGAGGACCTGCTCGAGGTGTTCCGGTTCTCCATCAGCGCCGGGAGACTCCCCACCAGCTGCAGCAGAGCGGTTCTGACGCTACTTCTAAAAAAGGGAGACCTGAGTTCTCTGAGGAACTGGAGACCGGTATCACTGTTGTGCACGGACTATAAAATCTTGTCCAAATGTCTGTCCAACAGACTGAAACTATAATGGACGCACTATAATGGACAACCTGTTCCTCATCCGCGACATCATAGACATCTGCACCACGAGTTCT
>JAFMOC010000938.1:65000-70000 GCA_019802505.1 Corydoras sp. C115 | reverse complement strand
CTTAAGCAGCAGCCCTGTCTCACTCCCCGCCTCTGCGAGAGAAAGTCTGTCCTTTTGTTGCCGATTCTAATTCCGCACGTGTTTCCTGTGTACATGGATTTAATCAGATCGTATGATTTACCCCCCACACCACTTTCTAACAGTTTATAAAACAGCCCTTCATGCCAGATTGAATCGAATGCTTTTTTAAATTCAATAAAACATGCGAATATTTTGGAGTTATTTTGAGTCACATGTTTGTCTATCAGGGTGTGTAGGGTGTAAATGTGATCTGTTGTGCGGTAATTTGGTAGAAAGCCGATTTGACTTTTGCTCAGGACATCGTGTTCCGTAAGGAAGTTCAGTAGCCGTGAGTTAATTATGCTACAGAATAACTTCCCCAGATTACTGTTCACACAGATGCCTCTGTAATTATTAGGGTCGAATTTATCTCCACTTTTATATATTGGAGTTAATAAACCTTGATTCCAGATTTCAGGGAAGGTGCCTACACTCAGAACCAGGTTATATAATTTTAAAATGGCCAGGTGGAATTTATTGCTGGAGTGTTTGATCATTTGGTTGAGGATCCCATCGAGTCCCGGGGCTTTGTTTGGTTTTAGGTGGTTGATTTTCTTTTGGAGTTCCTGAATAAATGAGTGAGTGAGTGAGCGAGCGAGCAAGCAAGTTACTGAATGACAGAGTGAGCGAGTGACTTACTGAGTGAGTGAGAGGGAACAGAGTGAATAATGGCTGAACGGGTCGATGGGTGAACATATTTTTAATTTGGAGGGTGAACTTTAGAACTTGATTTGGAGGTCTGTCTTTAGATGAATGGATAATAAAACGATGGATGAATGAGTGAAAGGAGGGTTATGTTGATGGAGGTATCAATGTGTTATTGGTTTAATTTTTGGTGGGCATTTTGGAATCGATGGATGGATGAACATGCTGATGGATGTGGAGGTGAATCATGTGACCAATGAACGTATGAATGTATAATTATAATGTATAATTGTTGGTCCTGTCGCCTAAAAGTTCTTCTGTTTAGTTCTCCATTACTTGTATACGAGGTTCATTCATTCACCCCTCCCCCCAGTCGTCCATCGGTTTGAGTGGGGCGGTCCGGCGGCTCTCATCCGGCCGGTGGCTGAGAACGTTCCCACCGGGGGGGCTGGGGTCACGCCGTGGACCTTCCGAACAGCACGCAGCCGCCGGGTTCCCGTGAGCGAGAGGACGGATCCTGCGGAGCTACGCCACCGTACTGCACTGTAAACGATACCGAGGTCTGCGGCACCACCCTTAATGAGCGCGGAAACGACCCCCACCCGAACCCGAACCCGCGGGCCGGTCATGAATGATGTGTTTGTTATGAATGAAGCAGCCGCAGTGGAGCCTGCTGTTACAAAAGTATGGAGACACCCCTGATTTGGACCCGTCGCCACAGAGGGGGTGGAATCCTCCACCTAGCCGTGCATTCGGAAAGCAGGTCAATAGTTTAGGGAAGGCCTTTGTGTGCAGAATGATCTTTGAGACCATCGTGGTCGACGTCGGTGTGGGACGTCTCTACAGCGGGTTTAACGCAACCTCAGATCCTCCACCCGTGATGATGATGTCATGCCACAGTGAGGACCTTATGGGGTGGATATATTGGGATGGGAATAAAGTGGCCGCTGACCGCGTGAGGGGGCGAGTTGCCGTGTTTGTTGTTGTTGTTAAATGTAAATGAGTGAGTGCTCTTTATTTAGCCGAGGCCAGTAGCTCAGTAGCCAGTAGCTCAGTGGTCAGGGTGTTGGGCTATCAACTTGAAGGTTGGGGGTTCAAATCCCAGGTCCACTGAAGTTACCAGTGTGGGTCCTTGAGCAAGACCCTTAACCCTCATTGCTCTAGAGATGTTGTGATGAACCCTGTGCTCACCTTGTAAGTCGCTTTGAATAAAAGCCTCTGCTAAATAACCAAATGTAATGTAAATGTAATGGTGATGGTGATTGTGCTGGTGATTGTAATTAGGGTTGTGATGAGGGTGGTGATTGTGCTGGTGGTGATTGTGATGAGGGTGATGGTGATTGTGGTGGTAATGAGGGTTGTGGTGTTGGTGATTGTGTTGAGGGTGGTTGGTGATTGTGAGGGTGGTGGTGTTGTTACGTTGATGTTTATTGTTCTACCCGTCCCTGCACCGTGATGTCGACTGTGATGATTTTGGGTGACAGGCCCTTCAGAAACGTGACAGAGTTCGATGGACACGACGTGCGCGGTTCTAACAGCTGGGTGATCGCGCACATGGACCCCCCGCAGCACGCCAGCGGCAGCAAACCGCAGCCGGAACCCGGCCTTCTGATCTCCGCCCTGAGGCCGTGGACGCAGTATGCGGTGATGGTGAAGCTGTCGACCTCTGATGAACACCAGGTGATGGGAGTCCCATCATCTACATCTGTACCAACGCCACCAGTACGTCCACCTCGAAGGCCCCAGGCCCCGCCCACTTTACGTTAACTTTAACGCGGTCGGCGGGTTATATTTAGACTTTATATCAATATGAGGTGCTTGTCGTCCGCTGGACCCGATATCGTCGTCTAACTCGTCCTCTCAGATCATCCTGAAGTGGAAGCCCCCCAACGACCCCAACGGGAACATCACACACTACCTGGTGTACTGCCAGCAGCAGCCGGAGGCCAGCGAGCTCTACAAGTTTGATTACTGCCAAAAAGGCGTGTGAGGTCACACACACACACACACACACCTCTCTTAATAATGACCCCACAGCAGTGAGGAATTCGGAGGGTGGGGGTGGGGGGTTATGATGTCTGACCTCAGGTTCCGTTGTTCTAACACCGTCTGTGTCCGTCAGGGATGAAGCTTCCTTCTCGAGCGCCGACGCAGGTAGAGAGCGGTGAGGACCAGAAGTCCAATCAGACGGAAGAGTCGGGACAGAGGGGGCACTGCTGCGCCTGTCCCAAAACCGAAAAACAGCTGAAGAAGGAAGCGGAAGAGAGCGAGTACCGCAAAGCCTTCAAGAACTACCTGCACAGCGAAGTGTTCCATATCAGGTACTGAGGTCATGACACACCTGAACCGACCCTATACACTCACCTGTACTGACCCTATACCTTTCTGCTTACCTGAACTGACCCTATATACACACCTGTACTGACACCCTATACACTCAGCTGTATGGACCCTATACCTGTACTGACCCTATACACTCACCTGTACTGACCCTATATACTCACCTGTACTGACCCTATACCTGTCTGCTTACCTGAACTGACCCTATATACACACCTGTACTGACCCTATACACTCACCTGTACTGACCCTATACCTGTCTGCTTACCTGAACTGACCCTATACACTCACCTGAACTGACCCTATACACTCACCTGTACTGACCCTATACCTGTCTGCTTACCTGAACTGACCCTATACACTCACCTGAACTGACCCTATACACTCACCTGTACTGACCCTATATACACTCACCTGTACTGACCCTATACACTCACCTGAACCGACCCTATACCTGTCTGCTCACCTGAACTGACCCTATACACTCACCTGAACTGACCCTATACACTCACCTGAACTGACCCTATACACTCACCTGAACCGACCCTATACCTGTCTGCTTACCTGTACTGACCCTATACCTGTCTGCTTACCTGAACTGACCCTATACACTCACCTGAACTGACCCTATACACTCACCTGTACTGACCCTATACACTCACCTGAACCGACCCTATACCTGTCTGCTTACCTGTACTGACCCTATACACTCACCTGTACTGACCCTATACACTCACCTGAACCGACCCTATACCTGTCTGCTTACCTGTACTGACCCTATACACTCACCTGAACTGACCCTATACCTGTCTGCTTACCTGTACTGACCCTATACACTCACCTGAACTGACCCTATACACTCACCTGTACTGACCCTATACCTGTCTGCTTACCTGAACCGACCCTATACACTCACCTGTACCACTACTCTATAGACTCATATAGATCTGCATACCTGTAGTCATGGCCACACCCTCCTGTGCTCACCTGTGCTCATACTTCTGGGCATGCTCAGTTGAAGGTCAGCTGGTCTCTGGTACATTATGAAGTCCATTGTGTTTTCGGTTTCCTTCAGACCGGCATGTCGACGCCTCTCCCTTGTGGGCGTGGCCAACGGCACATTCTACTCCTCAGGGGCGACGCCCACCCCATCCATCACTTTGAGTCCAGAGAAGGCGGAGCCGAGCAACATCACCCAGGTGGTTTATGGGAAGGAGGCCACAGTGATCTCCAACCTCAAGCATTTCAGCAGCTACCAGATCGAGATCCACGCCTGCAACGACCCCGCCGACCTGAACCGAACCGCTGCAGCATGGCGGCCTACGTCAGCGCACGCACCATGCCCCCCCCCCCCCCACACACACACACACACACACCGGGGGGGGGTGCCCAGCGGTCTGTGCTCACGTCTCTGTATTGTTCAGAACACGCCGATGACATCAGCAGCCAGATTCAGTGTGAGCTGTCCGAGTACTCTGTGCACATTCGGTGGGCGGAGCCTAAAGAACCCAATGGCATGATCATTCTGTATGAGGTGCACTACAAGCACCTGAGAGACACTGAGGTACACACACACACACACACACACACACACACACACACACACACTGAAACACCTATAGCACTGTGAAGCCTCTGACACTCTGTGTGTGTGTGTGTGTGTGTGTGTGTGTGTGTGTGTGTGTGTGTGTGTGTGTTGCAGGAGTTGCATCACTGCGTCTCCCGGAAGAACTACGTCCCAGACGGCGGCTGCATGTTAAGAGTGGTGCATGCTGGGAATTACACCGTACGAATCAGAACTACATCGCTGGCAGGAAACGGGTCCTGGACCGATTTCTACATCAAAGACTTACGTATGTATACACACACACACACACACACACTCACACACACACACAGAGAGATGAAGCCTATCCCAGTGGTTTTGAGATAAATGATGGGGTAGGTCTCCAGCT
>JAFMOC010000938.1:0-60000 GCA_019802505.1 Corydoras sp. C115 | reverse complement strand
TTTATCCAGAGTTAATATGATTGGAAGAATTTACATTAGCAATCATCATGATATACTCATTACCTTGTTTGTTTTTTTAACATTAACAGTATAACAACTTTAATTAACAACTTCAGCATCGTTTCAAATTTTGTTGACAGTGATGTTAAAAACCTGTTAAGCTAAAGCTACAGATTCAAGGAAATTTTCAAATCCTTATTTTACAAGCCAAATTAAACTTCTTTCACGAATATTCCAATAAGGTAATTTAGTCAATTAAACTACCCCACCTGCCATAATAATGCTAGAAAAACTTTCCAATAGACAAAACAAGTTAGTGCTAACATCTGTCAAACTCATACAGGCATATTCTTTATCAACTGTTTATTTTCAAAAATATATATTTCTCAAATTCAGACACAAATAAATAAAATACATTATATGTATATGCATAAATAAAATACAATTCGTTAATATAATGTAATTATATATATAATATGAAAATTTAAAAATACAAATGGTTGTGTTATAATAATTATGATATGGACAAACTGAATATATAATTACCAACTTAAAAGAAAACAACATAGAACATGAAAAATAGAACCCCAACAATTAGTTCCTAAGTGAAAAATCGGAGAAACAAAGGATGAAAATAATAAATAGATTTGCATGGGTTTGGATTCAAACTAATCTTAATGATTTATACCTCCACAAATGCTGGGCTGTCAAGTGAGCAGATTTCGCCTTCCTCATATAAAATGTTAATAATTAGAGGAAGGCGAGTCACAAGTTCGTCACCTTGTGTGGAATGATGAGCTCCTCCACGCCTGTTAGAAGAAGAGTGCTGTTCTTTCCAGCTGACAAACCAATCACCTCTATGCAGTGACGAATTTTCTTTTCAGGTTTCTGCAAGTAAAAGTAATTTGTTAAATTTTCACCATTAGATAGTTATTTACATTACAAAACAATGTTATCATTTTTATCCCAAGAGTATAAAAATGTGCCAGTTGCGATCATTTAGTTGTTTTTTCACAGTATGGTATCAGAACATGGGTGGCACGGTGGCTTAATGGTTGGCATGTTCTCCTCTCAGCGCTAGGGATTCCCGGTTCGAATCCCCATCTGGTTGGAGTTTCCTTGTTCTCCCTGTGTTCGCGTGGGTTTCCGCCGGGTTCCTCCCACAGTCCAAAAATATGGATCAAGGTCAATTGAATTCTCCAAATTGCCCCATATAGAGTGTGTTTGTGTGAGTGAGTGTGTGTCCAGAGATAGATTGCCCCCCCCTGTCCTGGGTGTATCTGCCCAGCGCCCGAAACGTTCTTCCCTGGATGGGCATGGGGAACTCCACTGCGACCCCTAATAGAGGATAAAGTGGAAGATAATGGATGGATGGTATCAGAACATGACTAAAAGCAAAATTTAGCTTTTATTGTTTTATTGATTGTTTATACCAAAAATATCTGCCACAAAGTAAAACTAAAGTAGCACTTCACTAATAATGTGCAAGTGCTACAGCAAATTAACCTATCCATTCATCCATTGTCTTCCGCTTTATCCTGTACTAGGGTCGTGGGGGGGGGGGGGGGGGGGTTCCCCATGCCCATCCAGGGGAGAGCGTCTCGGGCCCTGGGCAGATAGACCCAGGACCCCAGGGCGCCAGTCTATCACTGGACACACACTCTGTAGTGGTAAAAACTCCTTTGGTTTTTACCTGTAACCTCAGCTTTACCACTTAAGAAAAAGACAGATTTATTCAGAGACTCGCAGTTGGGTTCAAGAAAGTTGAAGAGTTTGATTCTCCAAATGTGTGAATATTTATTACAAATAAATTGGAGATTGAAAATAAAGATGTTACATCATGAATAAAGTCCATATCATTAATAGCTGTAGAACATGGCGGATGGGCTCCGATAGCTGCAGGCCTTGTCCCAAGCTAAGAGCACAGCTTGCTACCTGTCCCAACCGAGATCAATGATGGTATCGCTGCTCTGCCTTTTCCCCTCGGCCACGCCTCTCCTTTTCCAATTTATAGGGTAGCACCCACGACCTGTAGAGGGCGCACACTCAGAAAATAAAAAATATAAATAAATATGAACAGAATATTAAGTTGTTTGTGGCTCCTACACACTCACTCACACAGACACACAAACGCACTCCATATGGGGCAATTTGGAGACTTCACTTGACTTTAATCCATGTTTTTGGACTGTGGGAGAAAACCGGAGGAAACCCACGTGGACATGGGGAGAACATGGAAACTCCCCCCAGATTGGGATTCGAACCATCGTGCCACCCTACAGTAACTTAAGTGTATTATTTATGTCCTGTACATTTTTAAAGTGAAAAAAATAGTCCCTTGCAAAAGTATGGGAACCCCCAGGAGATAAAAATTATGAAAATATATAAAAATTCCATCAAAAAAAAAAATTTAAGTGCAGCTGTGATGCTTGGCAAAGGGGGTGCTACTAAGCAGTAACTACAAATGATGCCCAAATGTTTGCTTTTTTAATATCTATATATGTTTAATGTGCAAGTAAGCCAACAGTAATTTTGACCAGGGGTGCCTAAACTTTATGCCTTTGTATAGTCCAAACAGTCATTAAGCTCTTTCAAACTCTCCTGATCATAATTTACCTTTAAGGTGGTGTGCACAGTCGAATTTAGTTTCCTTGCTTTCTTAAGATGACTTATTTCAATTAGCTGTGACAGAGCAATTTCCATCAGTGCTGCCTCTCTCCACAATGTCACCTCGTGCTGCTTTCCGTCAACATCCAATATGAGGTCCTGGGCGGGAACTGGCCCATCCCTTGTTTCAATCATCCGGATTGAATTCAGCTAAGAAAAAAAAAATCATAATAGTGTTAAATATAAACTGTATAAATACACTATACACATGCATTAACATTTTTTAACAATACTCACACTGATTATTACTCCAGTGATGCTGAAGTAATCCCCACTGGAATCGAGTGGCCCAGAGTCGGGGTGGATGATGTGGTGGCATTTTTCTTTTATAGCCACAGGAATTTCAAGATTTGATGTTTTGAATACCACTGTGGTGGCATTAAAAAATAGACTTTTGTGGCCGTATTTATGAGTGACGTAAGAATTTTTAATAATGTATGAGCAATTATCTTCGATTCTTCCACAGTCTTCATTTTTCAGATGGGCAACAATAATTTGCTGCCCATCACTTAAAGCACAGGTGCCAATTAATTTTTTATTTTTTGCTACCACCACACCATCCACCATTTCAAATTGTTCTGCCCTGGTCATCAGTCTGACTGCAAGACACTTAACAGTGAGTGGGGCAGGTTTCTTGTAGGACATGCTGCAGACAAAAAAAAGACAAGAAATGGGAAAATACGTTACGTAAACTTCAATATATATAAGAGATAATTAATAAAGCAGATAAAACATTCAGTTTATTACTGTTAACATATACATACAAAACAATAATGTCAGTGTATAATGTCAACGTGATCCATCTTATACTCAATTAAATTAGTCTAGATCAATAGTGAATGAGGTACATTCATTCTAACAAGTAGACGTGATTGACAGAAAATGTAATCAAAGCTTTCTTGCGTTTTTTTCAAATTTTATTTTTCAATTTTGCGTTTTTCTTTCAATTTGGCGTGTGTAACATCTTAGAAAGAACTATGAAAGAACTATGTGGTTTCGTTTTGGGAAATTGTTGAGAATAAGTGTAATGTTTTAATTAATTTGCCTGTAATGCTGAACATAAATATAAGAACTGAAGCACATAAAAGCAATAAGGCAAACGTTTTACCTCAGCGAGTTTGCCGTCACATTATACTGTACAGGTGGTATAACGGTACTTAGTGACCACAAAGAGCTCGTGAGGCGGCATTTACCTCAGCGAGCAGCGACCCTGTCCATTTTCTGGTTTTGTGAACTCATGACTGATGTTTCTTTAAAAACGTTTAAATGTTTTTAATGTAGATTAAAATGTGATCTGATGCGCGCTACTTTTTAGCTCGCGACATGACAGCTAAACATTTTACCTCAGCGAGTCACTTAATACGATAGCAAACGTTCAGATCACATTTTAAACTTAAAATTTCTAAATAGGTTTTTAACGAATTATCATTCATGAGTTCACAAAACCAGAAAATGGACAGGGTCGAGGTTCGCTGAGGTAAATGCCGCCTTTGGTGACAAACTAAAGTTTTTTTCAGATCAATAACTAATTTTATGAAAACAGTTAATAGACACTGTTTATAAATCATATAATTTAATCAAGTAGCTAAATACATTGAGGTAAATACTTTAAAATACATAGAAATATAATGTTCATCGTTACTATAATGATTATGTAACTAATGATGATAATAGATCATTTTGATAAGGAATACGAGTAAAAATAAATTAACTAACCAGAACTAACCTGTTGAAAATGTAGACAGAATATGATTGATGACCGAGAGCAATTTCACTGATTCATCAGGTCTGAGGTGAAACCTTACCGGAGGGGCTGTACCCGTGTCACGTGACACGTTTGTTACGCTCCTACTATTGGCACGCAGCCTAGAGCACAGGGAGCGCACGCGGTTCCCACGGGAACCTGTTCTCCCGCAGGACAAGTACTAGAAATAGAAGTTAAACTTCAACTCGTCAACTTTTGGAGGTTTGGCATGTTCTCCACATTAGCATAGTTAGCTTTTTTTTAGTTTTTCTTTTGATTTTTTCTTTTCTTTTCCTTTTTATTTTAGTTCTTCGTCCTTTTGGTTAGCCACACAGTCAACTTTTGGAAGTTTGGCATGTTCTCCACATTAGCATAGTTAGCTTTTTTTGGTTTTTCTTTTGCTTTTTTCTTTTCTTTTCCTTTTTTTTTTAGTTGTTCATCCTTTTGGTTAGCCACACAGTCAACTTTTGGAAGTTTGGCATGTTCTCCACATTAGCATCGTTAGCATTTTCTTAGTTTTTTAGTTTTTCTTTTAGTTTTTTCTTTTCTTTTCCTTTTTATTTTAGTTGTTCGTCCTTTTGGTCAGCCATTGTCAACTTTTGGAAGTTCGGCATGTTCTTCATATTAGCATAGTTAGCATTTTTTTTTTGTTTTTTAGGTTTGTTTTTGTTTTTTATTTTCTTTTCCTTTTTATTTTAGTTGTTCGTCCTTTTGGTTAGCCATCGTCAACATTTGGAAGTTTGGCATGTTCTCCACAGCTACATTTTTTTTGGTTGTTTTTTCTTTTTCAGTCTTTTTTTTGGTAGTTTTTTTTTTTTCTAGTTCTTTTTTGCAGCAGCGGTCAGCCCTTCCAAGCCAACTTCAAAGTTTGTTCATGAACTTTCCTTCTAGTTATTATTTCTTTTTTTAGACCACAGTTATACCAAAAAACAGCTGAACGTATCCATCTGTCCAATATACAAAGACCAGTGCTTAAGTTCTACACCTGTGATAATAGAACTAAAAAAATAACACCTAAATTCAACAAGTCAATGAGGGGAAGCGATTTCCATCCATCCGTTTCGGGCGCTGGGCAGATACACCCAGGACAGGACGCCAATCTATCAATGGACACACACTCACACACAATCTATATGGGGCAATTTGGAGAATTCAATTGACCTTGAAACCGGAGAACCCGGAGGACAACCACGTGGACACGGGGAGAACATGCAAACTCCACCAAGATTGGTTTTCGAACCGGGACTCCCTAGCACCGAGAGGAGAACATGCTAAACCACTAAGCCACCGTGCCGCACACAGGAACTGATTTATATAAATATATATGAAGTATTTTTAACTTAATTCATAAGTTGCCCGTTTTTGTCCTAAAAGCTCACAATTGATTAATATGGGATCCACTCGTCGTTCTTTCTTTTGAATAAGCCATTAAAAACAACATTTCAGACTAAAATACACATAAAACCATAATATTCTACCAGCATAAAGCGAAGGAAACGTTTAAAACGGCCTTTATTTTAAGATAACTTTACCAACCAACTTTAGCAGCCAACTAACGAGTGGCCGTGTTACAAAGTGGGTGAAAACTTTTCACCAGACACACAGATGAAGCTAATATAGGGGAGGAAATAATAATAATAATAAAATAATAATAATAATAATATGTTCGCCTCTCAGCGCTAGGGATTCCCACTTCGAATCCCAATCTGGAGTTTCTGCGTGGGTTTCCTCCAGGTTCTCTGGTTTCCAAAATAAAAAACGTGGATCAAGGTCAATTGACCCCCCCCCCCCCCACGACCATAGTAGAGGATAAAGCGGAAGATAATTCATTCATTCATTCATTCATTATCTCCCGCTGCGGAAGATAATGAATTAATTAATTTCCATTGGGTTGCACTATGTTTTTTTAAACATCTGTATGCTTCTATGGTTCTGACAATAGTTTAGGGAAGGCCCTTTTCTGATCCAGCATGACTGTGCCTCTGAACATCTGATCATTTGGAAGCGTTTGGTGTGGAGGAGCCCAGACAGTGCCATGACCTCATCCCTATTACAGAGCTTCAGGAGGAACTAGGATGCAGATCGTCCTCCGTGTTCTCTAACCCAACATTGGTGTCTGACCTCAGAGATGGATTGTCCAAGATTCACCCCAAAATCATGTAGCATGCCTCCCCAGAGGCCTTAATTTAGGACGTTGCCCAATTTAGACAACAAAACGTGACTGGAAATTGAAATTGTATATATATATATTTATCCCATATACACCCATATATCGTGTTAAATTACTTTATCCTAAATTAATTCTGGTTGTGAAGTATAACATTTTGTAGAAAATGGGCAATTTATCCATAGAAGACAAAATTAATTACCACTAATTTGTTAATTAATTTAATTAATTTAAATAATTGTGTTAATTAATTGGTAATTGATTCATCTGTTTTCATCAACGATGAACAATTGTGCAAAGTTTCAGCTTAATTGGATAACGTGAAGTGGGTTAAAACTTTTCACCAGACACACAGATGAAGCTAATATAGGGGAGGAAATAATAATAATAATAATAATAATAATAATAATAATAATAATAATAACAAGAAGAAGAAGAAGAAGAAGAAGAAGAAGAAGAAGAAAATAAATAAATAAATAAATAAATAAAATAATAATAATAATAATAATAATAATAATAATAATAATAATAATAATAATAATAATAATAATAATAATAAGAAGAAGAAGAAGAAGAAGAAGAAAAATAAAATAAATAATAATAATAATAATAATAATAATAATAATAATAATAATAGGGCAGTGTTTAGTGTTTAGCATGTTCTCCTCTCAGCACTAGGGATTCCAGGCTCGAACCCCAATCTAGGTGAAGTTTGCATGTTCTACTCGTGTCTGTGTGGGTTTCCTGCAGGTTCTCTGCTTTCCTCCCACCATCCAAAAACATGGATCAAGGTCAAATGAATTCTCCAATTTGCCCCATGTAGAGTGTGTCTTTGTGAGTGAGTGTGTGCCCAGCGATAGATTGGTCCTGGGTGTATCTGCCCAGCGCCCGAAACGTTCTCCCCTGGATGGGCATGGGGAACCCTCCCACCCCACCCCCGTGACCCTAGTAGAGGATAAAGTGGAAGATAATGGATGGATGGATAAGTGTGGTAGCTTAGTGGAGTGTTGGACTTAAAAAAAGCCAATGTGGGCCCTTGAGCAAGGCCCTTAACCCTTATTTCTGTGGGGGGGGGGGGGGGGGGGGGGGGTTGACCATGTAATTTGAATCTAAATAAAAGCGTTTGTAAAATGAGTCGATGTGCTTTGTGAGCGTCGCCGAATAATAGAGCTGTCCGTGGTGAACAAGCTAAATATTTTATTTCAATTGTATAAAGTATTTTTTCTGGTGGTCTCCATCTCAGGCGGTTGAGGTCTGGCATGAACGCATTTTCAGCACGCCATGTCCCATAACGCTCAACAGCTCAAAACTCAACGATGACATCACTCAATTGTCTTCAACGTCTATTTTAAGACTCTTTAAGCGTGAATACACTTACATTCAGCATCTGAGGACAATATAACTCAAATGCAATAATGTTTTTTGCAGACTCTGCAGTTTTACGAACCCGCTCACATTATTCCTCATACGGCGTTTTTGAGAACAATATTTAAATGAAATTAAAATCATATTTAGACATTTAAAGGATCCGTCTTCGGAATGCGTACAACCTGGTGCGGATTAGGGAGGGGGATGAGTGGAAGACTGCGTTTGTGACGACCGCGGGTCACTACGAGTACTTGGTAATGCCCTTCGGACTCTCCAACGCTCCCGCTGTGTTTCAGGCATTCGTAAATGACGTCCTTCGGGATTTTTTGGAGGAGTTCGTGATTGTCTACATTGACGACATCCTTATTTACTCAGTCGAACGGAGAAGCCGTTTGTGGTGGAGGTAGACGCGTCTTCACACGGGGTCGGGGCAGTACTTTCTCAACCCAGGGGGAGCCGGTCCCGCTTGCACCCAGTGGCTTTCTTTTCAAGAAAACTCTCTGCGGCAGAGCGCAATTATGCCATCGGGGACCGGGAGCTATTAGCGGTGAAATTAGCGCTAGAGGAATGGAGGCATTGGCTAATTGGCACCACCACACCGTTCTCCGTGATCACGGATCATAAAAACCTCCAGTTGTTAAAGGGGGAGCGTCGGCTAAATGCACGTCAGGCTCGCTGGTCGCTGTTCTTTAACAGTTTCAATCTCACGATTTCGTACAGACCAGGGAGCTCTAATGTAGCTGCGGATGCGCTATCGCGAATTTATGAGGAGGATACACCGGACCCCGATCGCCTCCGCCCCATCCTACCCCCCGCTTGTTTTGTGAACGTGGTACGCTGGAATGTGGACAGGGACATTCGCAGAGCGGCACGCCACACGTGTCGTCCCACCCAATGTCCAAAGGGGTTGTTGTATGTGCCCCCCCCTTTCCGCACTCGACTCATTACGTGGGCTCATACTGCGTTGTGCACCGGACATCCTGGGGTCGCACGTACCGTACAAATCCTGTGCAGGAAGTATTGGTGGGAGACCCTTCACAAGGACACGCATGCTTTCGTCGTGTCATGTTCTGTATGCGCTGCGTGCAAGACGCCAAAATCTCTCCCCGTGGGCAAGCTGGTTCCGTTGCCCATTCCTGGCCGGCCGTGGTCCCACGTGGCAGTGGATTTCGTAACAGATCTACCCTCAGCGGAGGGGTTGAACACCATTTTAACCCTGAGTGATCGTTTTTCCCGGGCGGTGAAATTTATACCACTCAAGGGACTCCCGTCAGCCTTCTATAAGGCCGAACTACTGTTTCAGTATATATTCACCGTGTTTGGCATCCCGGAGAACATTCTGTCTGACCGCGGACCACAGTTTACCTCCGCGGTGTGGAGATCATTTTTCGAAAAGTTGGGCACATCAGTGAGCCTCTCGTCAGGTTCACACCCTGAGACCAACGGGTTGTGCGAACGGTCCCATCAGGAATTAAACAAATTCCTGCGCATGTTCTGCCACAGTAATCCGTCGGATTGGCCGCGGTACCTACCCTGGGCTGAGATCGCGCAGAACTCACTACGGCATTCGGCGACGGGCATCACACCGTTCCAGTGCGTGTTTGGGTACCAACCTCCTTTCGCCCCTTGGGACCCTGAGCCGTCATCAGCACCGGCGGTTGATGATTGGTTTCGTCGGAGCGAGGAGGTGTGGGTACATGTCCATCAGCGCATTGAGAACGCCACGCGCCGTGTCAAGAGGTTCGCGGACCGACGTCGGTTACAGGCCCCCACTTACGTTCCAGGAGACAGAGTGTGGCTTAGTTCTAGGGATTTGCGCTGCCGCACGGGTTCAGACCCCCAGCTCAAAGCAGACTTCCACGCAGCTCACCCAGACCGCCCTGCCCGGAGACCAAGGGGTCGTCCGCCTCGCTGGGGTAAGTACAGTCGCTTCTTTCCTTCGTCTCGGCTCGTCCACCCTATGGGTCAACGGGGGTGGGGGGGGGGGGTAATGTAAGACATGACACTCCCGCGTCTACTAGCCCACGTTCACCACGCCTCTCACCGGAAGAGGGGCGTGGGATGTCGCCGGCGTTCTAATTGACACCTCTATTTAAGGTGCGCAGGTACAGGAGTCGGCGCGTTGGATCGTCGCCGTTAGCACGATCGATGCACATAATCCTATGCTTGTTTCGTATCTTCCAGCCTTAATCTGTGTTAATCAGCCTTAATCTTCGCTTCCTCGACTGCGTCAGAGACGCACCTGCTGCACCTCCCGGCCCAGCACCCTGCTGTCCCACGAAGCTTGAGGCCTTCTCCTTGGTTTTTCGCCCGGCGTCTCGCGGGTGTTTGTTTTTTTGTTCCACGCAGTTGGATTTCGTTTTGTCTTTTATTTTTAAACGAAACTGCTGAATAAAGCACCGTATCAGCATACTTCAGTTTTGGTCTGGGGTGGATTTCCCAAAAGTGTCGTAGCGCTAAGTACTTCGTAACTTCGTACTTAAGAACGTTCTTAAATTTACGAGGCTTTCCCGAATGCATGCGTAGCTTAAGTCGTTCTTAAAATCGCTCGTAACTTACGAGTGCTAAGACCCACTCGTAACTCACTAAGAAGTTCGTAACTGGCAGCGAACAAAGACTCACAGATGCACAGCTTGTTTAAATCGCACAGAAATAAAATAAGCACTAATATTATCACCTGGAATTCGGTATTTTAGTCACGTATTATTTTATACATTATCATTATTTTATAGATATCTTTAGTTTCCAGATTTAAATCGCATATATATATATATATATATATATATATATATATATATATATATATATATATATATATATATATATATATATATACATGTCACGATCACCTGCTGCACCTGTCCCTCGTTGTCGGTCCTCATTGTCTCACTTGGATGATTGGTTGGGTTTGTCACATGTTTAGTTAGTTTTCTATTTAATCTGTTTTATCCCTGTATATTGCGCACGTCTTTATTTTGTGGTTTCTACACCCAATGTCATGTCGTTCTGTTTGTTCCCCATTTTCGTTGGTGTCCCGTCACCAATTTTTATTAAATTTGACCTTTTTGGATTTTATCCCGGTGTCTTGGACTCTCCTTCCGCGCAAAACCACGGTACGGCGCTGCGCACCTTCTCCGCGTGGGTCGTGTACCGTGGGGGCGTTCGCCGTGGACCGACGCACGTAATTTTCCCCGCGTGGTCAGTACCCGGGAGCGCTCACTAGGCGCGAGCGGCTGAACGCAGCTCTATCCCCACGTTAGCCGCCCCTCCTTCCGGGGAAGAATGGACGGTCTCTGACAGAAAGACGTGCCAACGATCTGGAGAGTTCCGGACACCTGGGGTCACCCTACGTGTGTTGAGGACCAGAGGCTGAACCGCCGATCTGACAGAGTCCGAGAACCGGGGACCGCCAGCGGCAGAGCCCGGCTACCGGAGGGCGGCAGTCGTCGAGTCGGGACCGACTGAGGCCGTTCGCCATCGGTCCCGAGCACCAGAGGCCGCCCACTTCGGACTCGGAGCACCAGGAGGTGCATGCCCCAGCCTCGCAGCCAGAGGACGTTGATCTGCGCTGCGAGAGGACGCGTCTTCGCCGTCAGCTGGGAGCAACCGGCTGGTTCAGCCCGAGGGACTTGTTACCCCCCCCCCCCCCCCCCCCGTTTGTTATTTTTGCATGTTTATATTATGGTTATTATTTTTGTTCTTTTTGTTTGGGTCGCTTTCCTTTTTGCGCGACCCTTGGGGTGGGGGTATGTCACGAGCACCTGCTGCACCTGTCCCTCGTTGTCGGTCCTCATTGTCTCACTTGGGTGATTGGTTGGGTTTGTCACATGTTTAGTTAGTTTTCTATTTAATCTGTTTTATCCCTGTATATTGCGCACGTCTTTATTTTGTGGTTTCTACACCCAATGTCATGTCGTTCTGTTTGTTCCCCATTTTCGTTGGTGTCCCGTCACCAATTTTTATTAAATTTGACCTTTTTGGATTTTATCCCGGTGTCTTGGACTCTCCTTCCGCGCAAAACCACGGTACGGCGCTGCGCACCTTCTCCGCGTGGGTCGTGTACCGTGGGGGCGTTCGCCGTGGACCGACGCACGTAATTTTCCCCGCGTGGTCGGTACCCGGGAGCGCTCACTAGGCGCGAGCGGCTGAACGCAGCTCTATCCCCGCGTTAGCCGCCCCTCCTTCCGGGGAAGAACGGACGGTCTCTGACAATACACACACATACATGAAATATATATATATATATATATATATATATATATATATATATATATATATATATATATATATATATATATATATATATATATATATATATATATATATATATATATATATATATATATATATATATATCCATTATCTTCCATTTTATCCACTATTAGGGTCGCGGTGGGGTTCCCCATGCCCATCCAGGGGAGAACTCAGGCGCTGGTACACCCAGGACAGGGCACCAATCCATCGCTGGGCACCCAGTCACTCACACAAACATACTCTATATGGGGCAATTTGGAGAACTCAATTGACTTGATCCATGTTTTTTTGGACTGTGGGAGGAAACCAGAGGAAACCAACATGGGTAGCATGGGTAGTACATGGGTAGTACATGGAAACTCCACCAAGATGGGGATATATAAATAAATAAATAAATATAGGCGGCACAGTGGCTTAGCGGTAAGCATGTTCGCCTCTCAGCGCTAGGGATTCCTGCTTCGAATCCCCAACTGGGTGGAGTTTCCATGTTCTCCCCGTGTCTGCGTGGGTTTCCTCCGGGTTCTGCGGTTTCCTCCCACAGTCCAAAAACATGGATCAAGTCAATTGAATTCTCCAAATTGCCCCATATACAGTGTGTCTGTGTGAGTGAGTGTGTGCCCAGCGATGGATTGGCACCCTGTCCTGGATGTATCTGCCCAGCGCCCGAGACGTTCTCCCCTGGATGGGCATAGGAACCCCTAATAGAGGATAAAGCGAGAGATAATGAATGGATGAATATGAAGAATGTGAGAATGAAGACGGCATTCATGTTCCTGCCAAATGCAGTTTATGCCTGAACTATTAGTTGAATTGCAAGCACTGATAGTTTGTCATACATCCTCCACTTTCTTCTTTGTTGGTGGAACTATCTCGTGCTTTGGAAAATAATGCAATAATGGATATAATTTGTCATTTTGTTCTACTTATTCAAGCATCTTATTTAGTTTGCTTTCAGAAAAGTGTATATTATGATGTTGGTTTGCCATGCCACTGAATTATGAATTCTGGTTAAAAGTGCACCCATGGATAAGCTTGTTTGGTAAGCGATTGGTCAAAAATTGGTTGTTTCCCGCTTTTTGTAACAGTAGCCTAATTTAAATATGATTATTTATTGTTTGTATAGTTTTACAAAAATATTTTCTAAATTATTTGTTTATTTTTTGTGCATTATAATGAGAGATTGTGTGGTAATCTGTGATTCAGTTTTTGACTGACGGTGCCTTTTCAGGGGCGGAGTCTACTAAGAACGACTTAAAAGTCTGTCTTAGTCTAGGAGACTTAAGAAGGCTTTTGGAAAAGCGCCGTAAAATTCGCGTTCTTAAAGTTACGTCGTTCTTAAAGTTGTTCGTAACTCGCTAAGAACGTTCGCTTTCGGGAAATCCACCCCTGATCTCTGGGTTCGGGACGTCATGACACCTGGCAACAGCAAAGCATTTGTGGTGGTAAATAATCAGATGACAGAATAACAGTTAAAGTAAAAAAATATTTCATAAGATTTGCAAATCGGCGGCACGGTGGCTTAGTGGTTTAGCACGTTCGCCTCTCAGTGCTAGGGATTCCCGGTTCGAATCTTCATCTGAGTGGAGATTCCATGTTCTCCCCATGTCCGCGTGGGTTTCCTCCGGGTTCTCCGGTTTCCTCCCACAGTCCAAAAACATGGATCAAGTTAATTGAGTTCTCCAAATTGCCCCATATAGAGTGTGTTTGAGTGTGTGAGTGTGTACCCAGCGATGGATTAGCGCCCTGTCCTGGGTGTATCTGCCCAGCGCCCGAAACGTTCTCCCCTGGATGCGCATGGGGAACCCCACCGCGACCCTAATAGAAGATAAAGCGGGAGATAATGAATGAATGAATATATGTTATGGGGAAGTGTAGGTGGGTTGGGCCACACCTACGCCAGCACGCCTTTCTAGTGCACCTGAGCTTAATCAGACAGCACTCTATTTATGGAGCGAGGAGAGTTAGCCTGTTGCCAGTTTGTCTCCTCTCTTGAGAACCTGGTAGGTAGTCCTGGGCGCCATAACCCCCGGTATTTCTCTACCCATGGACTACCTACTATCTACCCTGCTAGACAGTTGTCTGGTTAGGAGGTCTATTCCTCCTGTTTGTGTATCTGCGCCTGGCTGGTGTTTGTTCTCTTTAGTTACAGGACTGAAGCAGACCCTGTTCTTCTTTTGTTGGACTTTTTTTGTGCCATTTTCTGTTGGACTTTCGGGAACGGTTCCCCGGACACCTTCTTACTTGGCTCGATCCCTTTGGACTCTCGCACCTCAGACTCGTAACATATTTTGTGTTTTGCTACTGTGGGTTTACGTTTCTTATTTGTTGTGTTGGAATAAAACGTGTCTTCCCGATCCATCTCGCTCTGATTTTCCGAGTAGGGTTCCAAATAATTATCGGGATCTTAGTGATCCCTAACACAATAGTTTGCAAGAAAATGCATAAATTACTAACAAAATTACTTTTTATAAAGAAAAATAAATTCATGTTTACACTCAGTTTAGATTCTTCCTAAATGTACCCTTTCCTTTAATTTACCTACATTTACATTTACATTACATTTAGTCATTTATCCAAAGCGACTTACAAATGAGAACATCACAAGTCAGAAGTTATGAAGAAAAACCAGCTACACTGTAAAATCATCAAACCTGATTGTTATTACCTAGCAGTGGTCCCAAAGTTTCATCCACCAAAATTCACCTTTGTTAACAATGTGAGTTTAAATGTAGACAGCTAAAATGCATCAAAATATTTTCCACATATTTTACTCAATAATGAAAAACATTCAAATTTATCTTTTAGAATTAGCAAATGCTTTTATTTATGTTAAACATTACAGCACTTCCAGTTCAAATGTTGAGAAGGCTTTATTTTCATTCTACAGCAAAATTAAGCAGCAATCCTTAAATTGTTTATAGGAACAATAAAAAGATATGGCGGCTTAGTGGTTTAGCATGTTCTCCTCTCAGCACTAGGGATTCCTGGTTCGAATCCAAATCTGGGTGGAGTTTCCATGTTCTCCCCGTGGTTCTCCGGTTTCCTCCCACAGTCCAAAAACATGGATCAAGTCAATTGAGTTCTCTAGATGGCCGCATATAGAGTGTGTGTGCGTGTCTGTGTGAGTGTGTGCCCAGCGATAGATTGCCGCCCTGTCCTGGGTGTATCTGCCCAGCGCCTGAAACGTTCTTCCCTGGATGGGCATGGGGAACCCCCCCTGCGACCCTAATATATGACAAAGCGGAAGATAATGAATGAATCAATAGATATGAACTAAAAATAAAAATTATTTTTGAAAAACAGTACTGTATATGCACTATTGTGAATATTGAATAATGGGATAGTCAACAGGGACCTGTCACAAATTCATACCACCAAAGGGGGCAGAAAGCAGGACCAGATGGGGGAGAATGTTGAGATGTTCTGGTGGAAGTTCTCAGAAAACAAAGGGACTGCTTACGCACATACACAGAAAAAGGACAGCCCACCTAAGGGTTATATATCGAATATATATATATATATATATATACATTACTTTCTTTTGGAATGAAACCGCCGACTTCTGACCATAAACCAACCTGCAGAACACACAGAACTTTCCTAAAACTTCAAAGAGTTGTCATGACTACAGCATTTCCTCAGTGTTCTAGAACACATGTGATGTCATTAGGTTGTCATGACTACAGCATTTCCTCAGTGTTCTAGAACACATGTGATGTCATTAGGTTGTCATGACTACAGCATTTCCTCAGTGTTCTAGAACACATGTGATGTCATTAGGTTGTTAAGACTACAGCATTTCTATTATACTTCTATTCTATTCTATTCTAACATTGTAGAACACCCGCAGAGTGTTTATTGAGCGTTTTTGGAGATAATATGGAGAGAAATATCTGTATCGAGCTGGGTGAGCAGGACATGCACTGTGATGTCATTATCAGATCAGACGGCATCGACTTTGGAGCTCACAAAAAGATCATGTGTGGGTGCAGCCAGTATTTCAGGTGAGGGAAAGTTTTTTTTTATCACAATGCGTTTCACAATCAGCTTATATTTATGAGACTTACAAAAGAAACATACAAACAATACAAAATCTTTATAAAACATTTATTCCTACACGTGAATGATGACGAAACTCATCAAAACACGACATTCACAATGAATCCATATCATTTATTTTTAATTCATTCATCCATTATCTTCAGCTTCATCTTCTATTAGAGTCATGTGGGGGGTCCCCATGCCCATCTAGGGGAGGACGTTTCGGGCACTGGGCAGATACACCCAGGACAGGATGCCAATCTATCGCTGGGCACACACTCACTTACACACACACACACACTCTATATGGGGCAATTTGGAGAACTCAATTGACCTTGAATCCACGTTTTTCAACTGTGGGAGGAAACCGGAGAACCCGGAGGAAACCCAGGCGGACACGGGGAGAACATGGAAACTCCACCCAGATGGGGATTCGAACCGGGAACCCCTAGTGCTGAGAGGAGAACATGCTAAACCACTAAGCCACTGTGCCGCCTTTATTTTTAATTCATTTGAAAATGAAATATTAAAAAAACTTCCCTTTAGACCAGTGATTCTCAATTATTTTCCTGTTAAGCCCCCCCCCTAGGAAGAAGTATTACATGACAAAATGGGATGAAAAAGTATTTTTACACACCCTCTGTAGTATGATTTGTCTATAAATTTGTTCTAAGTTCACCTCTTTTATAACAATGTCTCCTTATTAACGATAAAGAAAATAAAAAAGAAAGAAATATAGATCAACTTAGAACAAAGAATCATTTTATTAACTTTGTTTTTTAGTTTGTAACAGAAACGAATGAAATCCTTATTTAAACCAGAAACATTTTTGAACTGACTGGCATTTGATACTGAAAAATGAAATTAAATAAAATTAATAAATAATAATAAATTCAAATTCATCAGCAACATTCATTCAGGAGCTCAATTTATTAACACTTTAACCTACAAAACTAAAATGAAAACAACAATTTGTGCTGTTTTTTTTTTTTTTTTTTTTTTTTGAGGAAGTCAGAACTGATGTCTCCAACGCGTCCGTTTTGCAGCTCAGCTTTTCTGAAGTAGTTTTCATAAAGCGGGATGATTGCTGGAGATACGCGTCACGTTTACGATTAAAAAACTCAAGTGGTTATCAGCGTGATCCGGGTGTATTGTCTTTAAGTGACGCCTTCATTTATTTGTCTTCACTCTGTCCGCTGCCAAAATTTAAAGACACAGAAGACACACCGGTCTTTCTTCGTCTCCCACCTCAGTTACCGTGAAGCCAGGCGCTACATACACTTCGACATATTTCCTCGTTTTAACTTTCGGTTGACTTTTGTTGGTCTTATTATCTCTGCCTTTCTCTCCGTCATCTCTGTTAAATATTTCTCCATGTTGTCTCTTGAGGGTTTGTTCAGTACACTTAATATCACTTGCTCTGTGATATCTTGTTATGCGCCCCCCCCCCCCAGCCACCGCACTGCACCCCCCCCAGGGGGGGGCGTCCCACTATTTGAGAAGCACTGCTTTAGACGAACTGATTCAACTGTTTACCTCAAACATGAAGTCAAATGATTCTGGGATCAGAGTCATTAAAAGAAAAACTTTTTTAGATTTAAAAAGTGAATAACTTTGAATAACACTGATTTAAATGATCCTTTGTTTATTATTATAGCAAATTACAGTCAGGAACAAATCATCCACAAAATCAAAGGATAAAAACCGCAAATGAAAGTGAACTAAATGCTGAAACATTTTAAAAATCTGACTTAGTTCCTGTTCTCTTGATTCTCTCTCTTCTTAAACCCCTTAATGGATTAAATGATTCATACCTAACATCGTGTATCTGATATTCCCCCTCTGATATAAACTGAGCTGCTTCACTGTATATAGATTTATTATATCTGATTATCTGTAACTGCAGAACTCTCTTTGAGGGTAACTGGTACAGTCCGGAGAAGAGGGTGTACTGCATCCCTGGGGTGTCAGCAGACATGATGGAGCTGATCATTCAGTATGCTTACACCGGCGATCCAGAAATCACAGTCAGTAATGTGGAGCGTCTGCTGGCCGCAGCTCATTACCTCGACATCCAGGGTCTCCTTCAGCTCTGCTGTGACTTTCTTAAACTCACTCTCTGTCCACGTAACTGCATCAGAATTTGGAGGTACGCTGAAGTGTACTCCTGTCGTGAGCTGTGTGATTGGGCCCATACCTTCATCCTGAAGCACTTTGAGAAGATCAGCTCTCCTCCGACTCCGGAGTTCTTGACGATGAGCCTGTCAGAACTCAGCAGCGTTCTGGAGCAGGACATGTTGAATGTGAGGGAGGAGGAAACGGTGTTTAAAGCATTGATGACCTGGATCGAGCACGATCTGGAACTGCGCTCACCCCACATCATCACTCTGCTGCCAAAGGTGAGCTTGTAGGGGGCATGTGAGGATGAGGACAGGATTTAGTCCTTTACAATTTCACCATTGATTTATTTTTCTGCCTTAAACATATTTCATATGATTCAGTTAAGGACTGTAAATAGATGCTGAATGTAATGCTCAACCTAATCCTATCTCACCCCTCAGAATCCTGCTCTTGTTTTGGGATCTTATTTTAATATAATACTGGTCTATTTATTTCATTCAGATAAACTCAAACCAAAAGACCTTAGATTTGAAGGATTCTTTGTCGTTTTTTGGTTGAAAGTCTGAGGTGGCTTAGTGTTTAGCATGTGCTCCTCTCAGGTCTGGGGATTCCTGCTTCGAATCCCAATCTGGGTGGAGTTTCCATGTTCTCCCCGTGTCCGCGTGGGTTTCCTCCGGGTTCTCCGGTTTCCTCCCACAGTCCAAAAACATGGATCAAGTCAAATGAATTCTCCAAATTGCCCCATATAGAGTGTGTGTGTGAGTGAGTGTGTGCCCAGCGATGGATTGGTGTCCTGTCCTGGGTGTATCTGCCCAGCGCCCGAAACGTTCTCCCCTGGATGGATCCCCCCCCCCCCCCCCAGCGACCATAATAGAGGATAAAACAGAAGATAATGGATGGATGGTTGAACGTCTGTCCATTTTTATTGTAATAATGTTTTAATAACATGTAGTTGGAGGCAGGTTTAAAAATTACTAAGTCCAAACCAATAATAAGCACTAACAGTTCAGTTTGCATATGGATGTGGAGCACCTCACAGCTGACCCCCTGCCTGCACGCTCCTCATATAAAAACATTCAGAGCTCATCTGTGTTGTGTTCTCAGGTACGACTGGGCCTAACGACTTCTGAGTTCTGCCACGAGGTGATGGAAACCCAGCTGATCTGCCAGTACAAAGAGTGTAGCTCCATCATCGAACACTCCTTGAAGATCCTCTATAAGATGCCTGGACTGAGCAGCACAGTCTTAACTGAATCAGCCGGTCGCCCTCGGGTGCCACACTCTGTTCTGCTTGCTTTTGGAGGCTGGATTGATGGAGGCAAATGCAACATCATCGAGGCTTATGACCCCAGAGCTAAATCCTGGAGGGTGATCAGTCGCTCAACAGAACATCCTCTAGTATCTGACCACACGATATTCCTTGACGGTTTCATATACTTTGTTGGTGGGGTTGTTCAAGATTTTTTTTTCAGAGGCGTCTGCAAATTTAATGTTGTTGCTCAGACCTGGCATGAGGTGGCACCCATGCAATCACGCCATTACGACGGTAGTGTGACTGTGCTGGAAGGATACATATTTGCCATGGGAGGCTCTGATGGCATCATACCGCTCAATACAGTCGAATATTATTGTCCTCTGAATGACAAGTGGAGCTATGTGGCGCCCATGAATGTGCAGAGAACTGGTGCCAGCGCCACCACCCTGCATGGCAAGGTAATATTACTGTAGATACTGCATTCATACATTCATAAACTCACAAACTCCTGCCTGTCAGTGTGTTTTAAGCAGAATATCGAAATAAATTGTACTTTTTCTAACGCTTTCTTCAGATTTACATTTGTGGTGGCAACACTGAAGAAGTGTATCACTCCACGGTTGAGTGTTTCGACCCCCAAATTGACCAGTGGACCTACATCGCCCCGTTGCTTGAGCATAGGAAAGGAATGGGTGCCATCACTCTCAATAACCAGATCTATGTGGTGAGTCCAGATACATTACACATGGTAATTCCTAAGTGGTTCCTCAAAGGTTCTTTGGGTGATAACATGTTTAGAAGGTCACTGGCTCACCTGAAGGGTTCTTTGAATGTTAAATTATTCTAGATTATGGAAATAATAATATATATATTATATATATATATATTAATATATATATATATATATTGTCAGAGATCGTCCGTTCTGACCCGGAAGGAGGGGCGGCTAACGCGGGGATAGAGCTGCGTTCAGCCGCTCGCGCCTAGTGGGCGTTCCCGGGTACCGACCACGCGGGGAAAATTACGTACGTCGGTCCACGGCGAACGCCCCCACGGTACACAACCCACGCGGAGAAGGTGCACAGCGCCGTACCGTGGTTTTGCGCGGAAGGAGAGTCCAAGACACCGGGATAAAATCCAAAAACGGTTAAATTTAATAAAAATTGGTGACGGGACACCAACAAAAATGGGGAACAAACGGAACGACATAACATTGGGTATAGAAACCACAAAATAAAGACGTGCGCAATATACAGGGATAAAACAGATTAAATAGAAAACTAACTAAACACGTGAGAAACCCAACCAATCACCCAAGTGAGACAATGAGGACCGACAACGAGGGACAGGTGCAGCAGGTGCTCGTGACATACCCCCACCCCAAGGGTCGCGCAAAAAGGAAAGCGACCCAAACAAAAAGAACAAAGATAATAACCATTAATAACCATAATATAAACATGCAAAAATAATAAACGGGGGGGGGGGGGGTAACAAGTCCCTCGGGCTGAACCAGCCGGTTGCTCCCAGCTGACGGCGAGGACGCGTCCTCTCGCAGCGCAGATCAACGTCCTCTGGCTGCGAGGCTGGGGCATGCACCTCCTGGTGCTCCGAGTCCGAAGTGGACGGCCTCTGGTGCTCGGGACCGATGGCGAACGGCCTCAGTCGGTCCCGACTCGACGACTGCCGCCCTCCGGTAGCTGGGCTCTGCCGCTGGCTGTCCCCGGTTCTCGGACTCGGTCAGATCGGCGGTTCAGCCTCTGGTCCTCAGCACACGTAGGGTGACCCCAGCTGTCCAGTACTCTCCAGATCGTGGGGACGTCTTTCTGTCAGAGATCGTCCGTTCTGACCCGGAAGGAGGGGCGGCTAACGCGGGGATAGAGCTGCGTTCAGCCGCTCGCGCCTAGTGGGCGTTCCCGGGTACCGACCACGCGGGGAAAATTACGTGCGTCGGTCCACGGCGAACGCCCCCACGGTACACGAACCACGCGGAGAAGGTGCGCAGCGCCGTACCGTGGTTTTGCGCGGAAGGAGAGAGTCCAAGACACCGGGATAAAATCCAAAAACGGTTAAATTTAATAAAAATTGGTGACGGGACACCAACGAAAATGGGGAACAAACGGAACGACATAACATTGGGTATCAAAACCACAAAACAAAGACGTGCGCAATATACAGGGATAAAACAGATTAAATAGAAAACTAACTAAACACGTGAGAAACCCAACCAATCACCCAAGTGAGACAATGAGGACCGACAACGAGGGACAGGTGCAGCAGGTGCTCGTGACATATATATATATATTATATATATTATATATATTATTATATATAATAATATATAATTGCCCCTGACTCTGGCTGCTTTGATTGGTTAATGACTTTAAGTCAAACCTCCGGACCAAGTTTCCTCCAGATTCTCCGGTTTGCTCCCACAGTCCCAAAACATGGGTGAAGTGAATTGAGTTCTCCAAATTGCCCCATATAGAGTGTGTTTTTTTTGTGTGTGTGTGTGTGTGTGTGTGTGTGTGTGTGTGTGAGTGAGTGTGTGCCCAGCGATAGATTGGCGCCCTGTCCTGGGTGTATCTGCTCAGCGCCCGAAACGTTGTCCCCGGGATGGGCATGGGAACCCCCCCCCCCCCCCCCCGCAACCCTAATATAGGATAAAGCAGAAGATAATGAATGAATGAATGACTGAATGAATGAATGAACATCAGGATTTTGTGTGTTCTGTCAGTCAGGGTCCTCCATAACTTTTGACATAAGGGATCCTGCTTAAAGTTATGCTGAAACACTAAGGGAACTTCCCCAAACGTTTCCTACAATCCATGTCTGGATGCTTGATTTTACAAACCTGTGTCAATGTCACACTGGTCCACCTGGACTGGAAACGCGGCTGCGCAAATGCAGCGCAGAGCCGCAGCGCTCTAACGCACAGAATGGAGCCAGGCACGCAGGTAGAACAAATGAAGAAATTTATTAGAGGTGCACAAACACCGAACACACAGGTAAACAGACAAGTGTAACATAAAACGAAGACGCCCACGGAAGACATGAAACCCCGGAACTAAATACCTACATATCCCACCACGTGCACAAAACCACCCAATGAACCCGTGAAGCTAATTAACTAAAATACCCACACGAGACAGCTAATCAACTAAACACAGGAACACAAACACAGAACCCAAACACAAACAAACGCCGAGAAACGGGTGCCCTAGGCACCCGTTACAGTCAACAGGACAGTGACCTCAATACTTGTGTTCGTATAGTGTTTAATGACTTCTGACAGTAACAATGGGATTTTTTTGTGCTTTGAATTGCACTTTTCTTTTACATTTACGCATCTGTAATATTTTTGTTTGCAGGTCGGGGGCTGTAATGAAGATGAAATTCTGAAGAGTGTGGAAGTTTATGACCCTCAGTCAAACAAGTGGAGGAATTGTGCCCCCATGCTTCATCCTCGATACGAGTTTGGAATTGAGGTACCAAGACAGAGCAGAAATCTGGGCTTTTCAAAAGTGATTAGACATGTTAGAGACTTTAGCTACACTTTAGTTTAACCTTAATTATTGATCAGCTTTTCATATAAACCCAGATACCATACAGATGTGGCTGTTACAGGTGCCTCGTTTGTGTTCTTTATTATCGCAGCTGGGTGATTGGTTTGTTTTGTGCACGTGATTAGTTGGGTTGTTATTTAGTTTCCGTTTCCCCTCTGTTCGGTGCACGTCTTTGTTTTGCAGTTATCTTACCCGATGTTAGTTTGTTCGTTTGTTCCCCCTTTTTGTTGGTGTTCCGTCACCAGTTTTTAATAAATTCGGTTTTGGATTTTATCCCGGTGTTTTTCTGGACTCTCTCTCCGCGATCAACCACGGTACGACGCTGCGCACTTTCTCCGCACAGGTCGTATTCGTGGGAGTGTTTCTGTGGACCGACGTACGCATTATTCCCCGCGTGGTCGGTGCCCGGGAAGCGCTCACTAGGCGTGAGCGGCGTATGCCCTAATTCCCGCGTAGCCGCCTTCCTCCGGGGAAGAACGGACATCTCTAACAGTGGCAATGTGCTGTATAAGTTTGCCCTCCTTGCAATACTTATACCACTAAAGCGAGACATGACACACAATTTATAGCGGAGTACCTCTAAATAGTGATATCATGTTCTGACATTATGTTCAACAACACATTTATGCAGAGATGCTGGATCTTTTACGTGTCATTGTGTATTGATGTGTTTTTCTGATATTGGTTTTTATCAGTCTTCATTTTGTTTTTTGTTTTTTGTTCTCAGGTGATGGATGAGCGATTATACGTAGTCGGTGGCTCTAGCAAATTTGGACCACTCTCCAAAACTGAGTACTATGATGAGAAAACAGACCAATGGTACAGAAACATCTTTCAGCTTTTATTCATTCATTCATTATCTCCCGCTTTATCCTCTATTAGGGTCACGGCGGGGTTCCCCATGCCCATCCAGGGGAGAACGTTTTGGGCGCTGGGCAGATACACCCAGGACAGGGCGCCAATCTATCGCTGGGCACACACACACACACCCTATATGGGGTAATATGGAGAATTCAATTGAATTGATTAATGTTTTTGGACTGTGGGAGAAAACCGGAGAACCCGGAGGAAACCCACGCGGACACAGGGAGAACATGGAAACTCCACCCATATGGGGACTACATAGGTTATGTAGTATGTAGGATGTAGACATACATGTAATGCATAACTTGCAGACATTATGACGTGCAGAAAGCTTTCAAGGATTAATATTTATATCTTTGTGCTTTGTTGCAGGTTCGTTGAGTCGAATATGAACTTTAGACGTTGTCGGCTGAGTTGCTGCGTGCTCTCTGATCTTCCCAACATCACAGACTACACGGCCAACCAGGGGCCCAACAAGCCCTGAACTGCCAGACATCCAACCTATTACGATTAATTTCTCTGTATTAAAATGTAAATGATTTCTGTTTAAGAAAAATAAAAGTTAAAGCTGATGGACAATTGTTTGTATTGATTAAGCTGAAAGTGCTTAATTAGTGTTACAAAGAAAAGTCTTTATCTTTAACTTCTGATTCAATTTGCTAGCTTTTTCTGGTCATTCTAAAAAAAAATTCAAGACAGACGTTATTTAGACATTAAGCAAAATAACTTTTTGGTGCTGGTACGATATTTGCGTGGTGCACGGATTCTGTTGTAGTGGAAAGCCACTGCTCTGCGGACCTGGAGTTCCTGATCATTAAATGCAGACCCTTCTATCTGCCCCGTGAGTTTAGCAGTGTTGTTGCTGCTGTAGTCTATGTACCTCCGTATTCTAATGCTAACTCGGCTATGGAGGAACTCTGTGCTACTATCAACAAACTGCAAACTACATACCCAGATGGAGCCTTCATTGTAGCATGTGACATTAATCATACTGAGCTAAAATCTAGATTACCAAAAAAATTTCAGAGTGTCTCCTGCACCACAAGGGGACAAAAAATTTGAAGTTTACACAAACGTGGCTCATGCATACAAAGTCACCCCCCCCCCCCCACCTTGGACTATCTGATCATCTTTCATTGTTTTTACTACCCAAATACACTCCAGTTATCCAGAGGATCAAGCCTACCACCAGAACTGTAAAGATCTGGACGGATGGGGCCGACTCCTTCCTTCAGCACCAGTTCCAGCACACCGACTGGAGTGAGTATACTGCCCGGGCCACCACGGGCTCACACATCCACCTGGACACCTACACTAACTCTGTCCTGGAATACATCAACAGCTGTGTGGACAGAGTTACATCACAAAAGACAATAATATCATTCCCTAACCAGAAGCCCTGGATGAACAGAGAGGTTCGCTCTCTGATCAAAGCCAGAGATGCTGCCTTCAGGGTAGGAGACCGGGAGGCATACAGCTCTGCCAGAGCCAACCTGAGGAGAAGAATAGCTACAGCCAAGCTACAGCCAAGGGGGGGGGGGGGGGCCAGCATCGAATAACAATCAGGTTTGATGAATTTAAAGTATAGTTGGTTTTCTCCAGAACTTCTGACTTGTAATGTTCTCATTTGTAAGTCGCTTTGGATGAAAGTGTCTGCTAAATGAATAAATGTAATGTTAAAACAACCGATGGGACTCGAACCCACAACCTTTGAATGACCATAACTCCTTAGAAGTTCAATGCACGATCCATTGCACCACAAATCCAACTGTGTAGAACAGGGTTTGAATCTGCCATGTAGTACATGAAATGAATGAACTGAAACCATGAAACATGAAAACGGCAGCATGTGTGAGAACACAGACAGAGCGCCGAGGGAACCGTAATCTCAGGGAACAATGGAAACTTATCTGACGGCGCTCACCGAAACGGATTGAACCCGAGGATGACGGATCTCTACCTCCGATCCAGCTTAGAGCTCAGCACGTCCTCTCAGCACTGGGGATGCAGGTTCGAATCCTGATCGGGGTGGAGTTTGCATGTTCTCCCCATCTCTGCGTGGTTTTCTCTCGTGCATTCAAGGTAAGTTGGTTTCTCTAAAATACCCCATCTAAATTGCCCCTAAGGCACGGTGGCTTAGGGGTTAGTATGTTCTCCTTGGCACTGGGGATCCAGGTTCAAATCCCCATCTGGGTGGAGTTTGCATGTTCTCCCCGTGTCCGTGTGGGTCCAATTCAAAGCGCATTCATTTATTATCTTCCCGAAATCCTCTACACGGTGGGGGGGGGGGGGACGTTTCAGATACACCCAGGACAAGGTGCCAATCTATCGCTGGTCACACACTATATAGGGGCAATAATTTAGAGAAGGGCAACCAGTTAACCTTGAATTACCAGGACAGGGTGCCAATATAACACTAGGCACACTCACTTACAGACACACACAATATATAGGGCAATTTAGATCATTCAATTCACCTTAAATCCAAGTTTTTGGACTGTGGAAGCAAACTGGAGAACCCGGAGGAAAACCAAGCAGACACGGGGAGAACATGCAAACCACACTGGATCCCCAGCACTGAGAGGAGAACCTGCCAGCCGTGCTGCCCTATATACGTTTTATAAACCATCGTCGTGTTCCGTCATGCCGCTCTGTGTCCCGTAAGACCCGAGGACAGGTGTCCTCATAATTTTGCACATCTGTATCAGCAGCGTGATTTAAAACTGGACCACAGCCCGACTGAATGCTTATTCTTCTCCACCCCACCCCCCCACCCCCGCGGTGTTCCCTCCCCGTTCTCACTGGGTTCATCATGAATCATCTCATGTACGCATCGTACGGAACTTTGCTGAACTCTGGTCCATGTCTCCTCACTCGGGGACGTCTTCACATCCTGTTTATTTTAGCTCAGGCCTCTGTGTTCAGATAAATAGGATGCTGAGGGGACTCCGGCAGGAGGGAGGGGAACCAAAGTTCAGTAAAGTTCACCGTTATGTAACGTTCTCGTTATGTTAATTGGACGCAGCGGGTTCCGAGTGCAAGTGGACCTGTGTAACAGCGGTACTGCGGTCCTGTAGCGGTCACATCCTGCGGTGTGCCACGCTCATCTGTTTTGATGTCACAGGGATGACGTCGGATCCTTTAAATGTCTAAATATGATTTTAATTTCATTTAAAAATTGTTCTCAAAAACGCCGTATGAGGAATAATGTGAGCGGGTTCGTAAAACTGCAGAGTCTGCAAAAAACATTATTGCATGTGAGTTATATTGTCCTCAGATGCTGAATGTAAGTGTGTTCACGCTTAAAGAGTCTTAAAATAGACGTTTAAGACAATTGAGTGATGTCATCGTTGAGTTTTGAGCTGTTGAGCATTATGGGACATGGCGTGCTGAAAATGCGTTCATGCCAGACCTCAACCACCTGAGATGGAGACCACCAGAAAAAATACTTTATACAATTGAAATAAAATATTTAGCTTGTTCTCCTCTCAGCGCTGGGGATCCAGGTTCATTTCAGCACCACGGACAGCTCTGTTATTCGGCGGCGCTCACAAAGCACATCGACTCATTTTACAAACGCTTTTATTTAGATTTACATGGTCAAACCCCCCCCCCCCCCCCCCCCCACAGAAATAAGGGTTAAGGGCCTTGCTCAAGAGCCCACATTGGCGTCCAACACTCCACTAAGCTACCACACTTATCCATCCATCCATTATCCTCCACTTTATCCTCTACTAGGGTCACGGGGGTGGGGTGGGAGGGTTCCCCATGCCCATCCAGGGGAGAACGTTTCGGGCGCTGGGCAGATACACCCAGGACCAATCTATCGCTGGGCACACACTCACTCACAAAGACACACTCTACATGGGGCAATTTGGAGAATTCATTTGACCTTGATTCCTGTTTTTGGACGGTGGGAGGAAAGCAAAGAACCTGCAGGAAACCCACACAGACACAGGTAGAACATGCAAACTTCACCTAGATTGGGGTTTGAGCCTGGAATCCCTAGTGCTGAGAGGAGAACATGCTAAACACTAAACACTGCCCTATTATTATTATTATTATTTATTTTTTTTTTTTTTAATTATTATTATTTGGAACACTATACCGTTTACCAATTTAAGTTCAAGGTCACATCATTATTTATAGCGTGCTTTTAGAACACGCTTAGTTACATAAGTCCGTTCTTCCCCGGAAGAAGGCGGCTACATGGAGTTATTACGTACGCCGCTCGCGCCACGTCGCAGCGCCGCAATGTGGTTGAACGCGGAAGGAGAGTCCAAGAGACACCGGGATAAAATCCAAAACTCGAATTTATTAAAACTTGGTGACAGGACACCAACAGAACGGGGGGAACAAACGAACAACGTAACATAGGGTATACAAACCACAAAACAAAGACGTGCGCCCAAGAGATGGGAAACGGAAACTAAATAACAAACCAACTAATCACGTGAAACAAAACAAACCAATCACCCAACTGAGATAATAAAGAACCAAACGAGGGACAACTACAACTACATTGTCAGAAAGCAGCATTACAGTTTTATAAACCTGACCCCCCCCCCCCCAGTGGCAACGAAAAAATCCCTTTTTTTTAGGACGAAACCCTGTGAGGACCGAGTTTGAGTGGGGAACTCGTCCTCCTCGAGCGGCGGGGCAGCATGGACGCTGCAGGACAGCCGCGTACAGACTGTGTGATGATCAGGTGACCGTATTTAACGACGGGAAAAACTATAACAATTTTAGGATTCCTCTTGGACTGTTAGACTGGGTTCATTTCTCGGGTTTGCAGCGCCTGGAGACTGTTGGGTAATTAACATTTCTTTCTCTCTCCCACCTCCCCCCCTCTCATCTTCTGAATTAAAGAATTTTATTTGCTGCTGGGCATAAATCGGTGGAGGAGCTGACTGTCAATCAAAAAAAAAAAAAAAAAAACCAGCCCGCTGTCACGGTAGTCTACCTCGGGAAGAACCGGTTGCGCATAGGAAGCGCAGACCGCCGTGTTTACACGCGCTGAAGGGAGCCAGGCACGCAGGTAGCAGATAACAGGTTCATTAAAGGTGCAGTGCACCACAAAACATGAGGTACAAAAGACTAAGTGACATTAAACACAAACGGCCAGCACCGAGGACGAGAAACAATGGAAATAAATACAAAAAGACACCCGACCACGTGCACAAGACAAACCAATTACAAACTAAACAAAAAATTAATTAACTAAAATTAACTAAACTAATGAGCACTGAACGTTAATTAACTCAAACGAACGGGACGAAACACAAAACAGGTGACAGGTGCCCTAGGCACCTGTTACATAACCCCCGCCCCCTGCGGTCGCGCAACGGGGGGACGCGACCAAGAGAAGAAAAAAAATAACAGTCCCGGGAGGGGGGGGGGTCCTCCGCCCTCCTTGAGCGGGGCTTGGAAAGCGCCCTCGGGTGGACGCCTTCTGCGGGTGAGGCGTGCCGAACGCCCTCTGGCTGCAAAGTCAGGTGGACGCCCACGGCGGATCAGAAGTGGGCCACGCCCTCTGACTGCGTAGTCCGGTGGACGGCCTCGGCGGAAGATGAGTGGTCCCAGAGGGCGTGGTCCGGTGGACGCCCACATTGGGCGAGGAGTTGGCCACGCACTCTGGCTGCATGGCGAGGCGGGCGCCCCCTGGCTGCGTGGTCTGGCGGGCGCCCACGTCAGACGAGGAGTGGGCCACGCCCCCTGGCGGCGTGGCGAGGCGGACGCCCCCTGGCGGCGTGGCGAGGCTGCTCCAGCTGGGCGGCGTGCGGCCCCTGCTGCTCCGGCTGGGCGGCGTGCGGCCCCTGCTGCTCGGGCTGGGCGGCGTGCGGCCCCTGCTGCTCGGGCTGGGCGGCGTGACGCCCCTGCTGCTCCGGCTGGGTGGCGTGACGCCCCTGCTGCTCCGGCTGGGCGGCGTGCGGCCCCTGCTGCTCGGGCTGGGCGGCGTGACGCCCCTGCTGCTCCGTCTGGGTGGCGTGACGCCCCTGCTGCTCCGGCTGGGCGGCGTGCGGCCCCTGCTGCTCGGGCTGGGCGGCGTGCGGCCCCTGCTGCTCGGGCTGGGCGGCGTGCGGCCCCTGGGCTTCGGGATGGGGGCGTGACGCCCCTGGGCTTCGGGATGGGCACACATGCTGGCAGGACCTCGGCGGGTTCGCACGCTGGCAGGACCTCCACCTTGGAATCGCCATCCTGCACACAGAGGTACACCCCCACCGCAATGCCCAAACACGAAGACATATCAGACATGGGGAAGACGGACTGGACACACGAGACAGACGAGACAGGGGGACACACCACGCTCACGCCACATGGATCCACATTTACCCCCCCGAGTGTTGGCTCCGGTACCGCCCCCTCGCAGCGTGATCCAGACACAGCGCGGTCCGGCGCGGGCGCGTCACGTGACTGCCCCGCAGCACACGTGCCGCGCGCACGCTGCGTCTTAGCACCGCGCCGGCGCGCTCTGCGTCTGGATTTCGCCACGGGGGGTTTAACAAGCTGGACCGGAGCGTCCGTCCAGAACTCCTCAGAGTTGAGGAGGGTGCGTATGGGCAGAATAAGCCCATACAGGTACGACTCGCCCGTCTCATCATCGGATACCTGAACCAAGTCCAGGCCCTCCTCAGCGCAGAGCGCTTCGTACCCGTACCTCCATATCCACTCATCATCGGAATCATAACACTCAGACATTACACTGTTCGAGCCGTCCTTACGGCTCTTGGACGGCGGGCTGCGCATAGCAGCGCACTCGCGGACACGACGGAACGCGCCGCAAGTATGAGGCTACACGGCCCCCGCAAAGAAAAATTTAGAAAAGCTTACCTGGGCTCTGGACTCCCCAAATTTCCTTTGGCTGGTCGTTCTGTCACGGTAGTCTACCTCGGGCTGAAGCGGTTGCGAATAGGAAGCGCAGAGCCGCCGCGTTTACACGCGCTGAAGGGAGCCAGGCACGCAGGTAGCAGAGACGGGTTTATTTAAAGGTGCAGTGCACCAAAAAACATGAGGTACGAAAGAGACTAAGTGACATATAACACAAACGACCAGCACCAAAGACAAGAAACAATGGACATAAATACAAAAAGACACCCGACCACGTGCACAAGACAAACCAATTACAAAAAGAAGTTAATTAACTAAACTAATGAGCACTGAACGTTAATTAACTCAAACGAACGGGACGAAACACAAAACAGGTGACAGGTGCCCTAGGCACCTGTTACACCCGCTCTATACAGCAGAATTTAAAGTGAGAAACGGCGACAGGGAGTGTAACTCTGAACCTTTTCAGGAACATTTTGGAAAAACAAATCTCAGTTTATATTTAAAACAATCAGCTGATCACCACGTGGCATTTCAAAGCAAAGGGCGATCTTCTCAGAGTTACCCCGGGTTAGACGCTCTGAACTTCCCGCCCTTTGCACATGCACAAGTGATGCCCTAAAGGACTAAAATAATAATAAAAATCTCCGGGTGCTCCAGTGTCCTCTATGGATTCAAGGTATATTAAATGCCCAATATTGCCCCATATGGAGCGTGAGTGTGCCCATTGATAGATGGGCACCCTGTCCTGGGTATATCTGCCCAGCACTGAAACGCTCTTTCCTGAAAGGGCATGGGGAACAACCCCCCCCTCACCACCACCCTCCCGCACGATAAGATCTGTAAGTCTGGAACCCTGACTGAGGTCCGTCTTGTCACATCACTGCCGCAAATGGCATTCAAGGTCCAGTTACTGATCCAAACTATTTCAGCCAATCCTAATTGAGCCCCCCACCACCACCACCCATCCGTCCAATGAACGTCTCATTGCTCCACCGAATGTATAAGTTCCCCCGGTGCAGGATCAGTCTCAGGGTTAATCAGCGGTGTTTAATCATCACATTAATCACCGCCGTATGCAGATCTGGCTGACCGGGCCGCGCCCGTCTCCCATCTGCCCCGAACAACTGAATCAGAACAACGGAGAACGCGCCATCCAAAGGCTCCTGGATTCCTGGAAATGATTTCATTGTCATTTACCTGAAACCCGGGCGGCGCGGTGGCTTAGTGTTTAGCACATTCGCCTCTCAGCGCTAGGGATTCCCGGTTCGAATCCCCATCTGGGTGGAGTTTCCATGTTCTCCCCGTGTGCGCGTGGGTTTCCTCCGGGTTCTCCGGTTTCCTCCCACTGTCCAAAAACATGTATTAAGTCAATTGAATTCTTAAAATTGCCCCAAATAGAGAGTCTCTGTGTGAGTGAATGTGTGCCCAGCGATGGATTGGCCTGTCCTGGGTGTATCTGCCCAGCGCCCGAGACGCCCGAGACGTTCTCCCCTGGATGGGCATGGGGAACCCCACCGCGACCCTAAAAGAGGATAAAGCGGGAGATAATGAATGAATGAATGAACCTGAAACCCTGACACGCTGTTTGGTAAACAAGCTCGTCGGTAGCCGGTTCCCCGCCTTGTCGCTGTCATGTGACGAGTTGTTATTCTTGTCTCGTCACTCTGCTCTATAATTTGCCCCTTGGTTTATTTTGTGTTATTGTCCTGACCTGTCTTCTCTTCCCTGATTCATCGCTCGTATTTCAGTCCTTTTTTTTTTTTTTTTGTACCTGCATCTTCTCGTTTGCTTCCTGCGTGTGGTCTCAGGTCTGACCGAGGTGAGGATCATGGGGCAGTTTGCAGGGTCCACTCCTCTGGGGAGGCGGCATGCTACATGATTTTGGGGTGAATCTTGGACAATCCATCTCTGAGGTCAGACACCAATGTTGGGTTAGAGAACCCGGAGGACGATCTGCATCCTAGTTCCTCCTGAAGCTCTGTAATAGGGATGAGGTCATGGCACTGTCTGGGCTCCTCCACACCAAACGCTTCCAAATGATCAGATGTTCAGAGGCACAGTCATGCTGGATCAGAAAAGGGCCTTCCCTAAACTATTGTCAGAACCATAGAAGCATACAGATGTTTAAAAAGACATAGTGCAACCCAATGGAAATTAATTAATTCATTATCTTCCGCTTTATCCTCTACTATGGTCGCGGGGGGGGAAGGGGGGTCAATTGACCTTGATCCAGGATTTTTATTTTGGAAACCAGAGAACCTGGAGGAAACCCACGCAGAAACTCCAGATTGGGATTCGAACTGGGAATCCTTAGCGCTGAGAGGCGAACGTATTATTATTATTATTATTTTATTATTATTATTATTATTTATTATTATTATTATTATTTTTTATTTTTTCTTCTTCTTCTTATTATTATTATTATTTTATTATTATTATTATTTTATTAATATTATTATTACCTCCCCTATATTAGCTTCATCTGTGTGTCTGGTGAAAAGTTTTAACCCACTTCACGTTATCCAATTAAGCTGAAACTTTGCACAATTGTTCATCGTTGATGAAAACAGATGAATCAATTACCAATTAATTAACTAATTAGTGGTAATTAATTTTGTTTTCTATGGATAAATTGCCCATTTTCTACAAAATGTTATACTTCACAACCAGAATTAATTTAGGATAAAGTAATTTAACACGATATATGGGTGTATATGGGATATATATATATATATACAATTTCAATTTCCAGTCACGTTTTGTTGTCTAAAGTGGGCAACGTCCTAAATTAAGGCTTACAGATTAAACTAGGGCCCTAGATTAACAGGTCCACTTCAGGCGGTATGTAAATACAGTACGGCCTGTTTTCGCGGGCTTTGCAATCACGTGACCAGACGCGCGTGGCCCTGAGGCGTTCGCTCTCTCCCGCTGAATAAATGTGTAGAAAGTGTTGAGGATTTGAATAAAACTCCTTAAACAGAGCGATTTAAATGTCTGAACGCGATTAAAAACGCCGACTGAGTGAGAAATGTCGACGTATCAGCGTGAAGGGAACGACCGTTCACCCAAATGATCGCCTTAATGGACGGGCTGTGTTCCAAACGTAGCCAACGCGCACTAAGTAGGCTACTAAATCTGATGTGTATTGCGTTTAGACGTTAGGGGAGGTTGGGACTTTGGTCCGCCGTTTGTAACACGGCCACTCGTTAGTTGGCTGCTAAAGTTGGTTGGTAAAGTTATCTTAAAATAAAGGCCGTTTTAAACGTTTCCTTCGCTTTATGCTGGTAGAATATTATGGTTTTATGTGTATTTTAGTCTGAAATGTTGTTTTTAATGGCTTATTCAAAAGAAAGAACGACGAGTGGATCCCATATTAATCAATTGTGAGCTTTTAGGACAAAAACGGGCAACTTATGAATTAATAAAGTTAAATATACTTCATATATATTTATATAAATCAGTTCCTGTGTGCGGCACGGTGGCTTAGTGGTTTAGCATGTTCTCCTCTCGGTGCTAGGGAGTCCCGGTTCGAAAACCAGTCTGGGTGGAGTTTGCATGTTCTCCCCGTGTCCACGTGGTTGTCCTCCGGGTTCTCCAGTTTCCTCCCACAGTCCAAAAACATGCAATCAAGGTGAATTGAATTCTCCAAATTGCCCCATATAGATTGTGTGAGTGTGTGTCCAGTGATAGATTGGCGTCCTGTCCTGGGTGTATCTGCCCAGCGCCCGAAACGGATGGATGGAAATCGCTTCCACTCATTGACTTGTTGAATTTAGGTGTTATTTTTTTAGTTCTATTATCACAGGTGTAGAACTTAAGCACTGCTCTTTGTATATTGGACAGATGGATACGTTCAGCTGTTTTTTGGTATAACTGTGGTCTAAAAAAAGAAATAATAATAATTACCCAACCCTGACCTGAGAGTGTGAGCTTGGTCCTCCTGACCATCAGTGTCTGACCCCTGGATGAAAGACTTGGGGCCGTTAAAGCTACAAACAAGTGGACGGGCTCATATAGAGAGTCATAAGGACATTAATAATAAGTTTTATCCTCTTTTTTCCAGCATGGTTCATCAGAAGTGCTAAACTCGCCGTAGCTATCGCGGTTATCAAAAGCAAACCCGTGGATAGAACCGGCCGGCGGCGTGCCGAGCGTCTGGCCGCAAAGGTCAGAGAGCGGGAGTCGGACCGGAGGACGAGAGCCGAAGACCTGCGGGGAGAAGTGCCGAGACTCCGGCAAGACCTCCTGATCTCCAAACTGCTGACGAAGCGGAGGGCTGGGAAGGAGCCAGGGCACGGTGAGTCTATCGGCATCGGTTACGGTCTCACGAAACACATTTGCATTGGAACAAAGCCTCGGTGCGCTCGGTGCCGGGGCCAGTGGGAGTCTTAAGAAAAGGATTATGGCGGCGGTAATTGAAGTGGCCCAAGATTTAAGCTTCTGTCAGTGAAGGTGAGGAGATTTGCTCGGGGCAACAAAAAAAGTCAGATCGCCGAAAGTGACACAAAAGCCCGAACAAGATGATTTCCGAGCCGGTGTCATTATGCTCTGAATACCGATGCCTCGTTAATTACAGCATATTAATTACGGAGCTTAACTTTTGATAGGCTTTAATTTGGATGTATTTAGTGCACAGATCTACAAACGCAGACCAGCCGGCGAATCCTATTTAAAAGAGGCTCAGTAGGCGAGGTGGTGAGGTTCAGCTCATGCTTTTGAAGGAACTTCCCACAGGTGTGACGGATATGTTCTCCTCCTCAGCCTGTAGAGCAGGGGTCTCAAAGTGCCGGTACTTTGAGGTTCTCAAAGCAGCCTTTTTTGGCCCCTCAAGGGTTAACAAAATAAGCATTTAAAAAAATAAATAAATAAAAAAAAATTACAATAAAAATATAATTATAATCTGGCCCGCAATTTGGTTTAATTATTTACACATTATTATGTTAATCTTTATATTTTACCCCTGTGGGGACCCGGGATAGAATAGGTCCTCAGCTTGCCCCCAGGCTGCTCGTAAGAGGCGAGTAAAGGGGCGCCTTGTTTGCCGTGAGGTGCGACCCGTGTCTGCGGAGGAAGGGATCCTGGTGTTTGAGGGGACTAGTGGCTGCGGCTGCTACCTCCCCAACACGACACTTTGGCCCCGACTTCGCATAGACGGGAGGTTGGAGTGGCCCGCTCCAATCAATCGGCTGGTCGAGACATGCCCTGGGAGACTCCAGACCTGCCATTAGGTAGATGTCCGTGAGGCCCAGAAGGCGTCGGCTAAAGGGTCAATCCAGCAGCAGAATGACCACCTAGTGTCTGTTCGAGTATACCATCCCTATATCCCTGGTACATATCCGCTGGATATCCGTGGCTCTGTGTACCCCCATGTAGGGCTCCGAGGAGGGTGGGGAGTAGAGATGGTGAAACAATTAAACTTACAACATGGATAAAACTACTGCAAAACGAAAGATGATTGATCTTGACCTGAATAATGAGAAACAGAGCTTAGCTTTAAAAGATAGTGGACAACACTTTGTACTCGTAGAATCTAAAAATCCAGAAACCCCAATAACCAAGCTGTCACCATTTGCAATTCACAAAGGCATTCTTGGAATAGCTGGAACAGTTAAGAACGTTAAAAAACTGAGATCGGGCCAGATACTGGTTGAATGTAACAAAAAAGTACAGATGGAAAATCTGCTTCGTGCAAAAGAACTAGCAGGAGAAAAAATTAAAGCAAAACCACATCCATTTCTTAACAGCAGCAAAGGTGTAATACGTACCAGAGAGCTTAAAGAAATGGATGATTCTGAAATCGCAGAAGAAATGGCAACCCAAGGAGTTACAAACGTTAGACACATTATTATCAAAAGAGAAAACCATACCATAAAAACTAACACTTACATACTGACCTTTAACAGAGCACAACCCCCTGAGAAAGTAAATATAGGATATATAAGAACAACGGTCAACCCTTATATACCAAATCCACTCAGGTGCTTCAAGTGCCAGAAGTACGGACATGGGGCGGCCAACTGTAGAAGCGATGCCATATGCAGCAATTGTGGAGAGCCAGAGCACGGAATTGAATGCAAAAAACCACCAAAATGTGCTAACTGCAAAGATGATCATAGCTCAGCTGCCAAAAGCTGCCCGGTATGGAATAAAGAAAGGGAAATCCAAAAAGTAAAACACAACAAAAAGATAACCTATTCTGAAGCACGAAAACTTGTTGAACAAACCCCCTCTTTTCATCTTACACAGACATTTGCGGCAGTACTAAAAGGTCACACAAAATCCACAGCAAACTCTGAAACACAAACAGATCTAACATGGCTATGGTGTGACAAACCCTACCCACTAATAACCATAAAAGAACAAACTAACACCAAACAAAAAACTAAGGCCCAGGCCTCAAAAGCAACAGAAACTGATGCTGGCAACAAAACAAAACAGAAACCCTGGCCCCAAACTAAAATGACCCAAGAAACTAACAACCACAAAGAAGATGCACCAAAAGACATAGAGATGTTAGACCCAGGACCAAGACGCCGAAGAAGCCCATCACCAAGAGATAAACTGAGACAACAAGTACATGTTCTACCCGTATGATGGCAAATAATCATATCATACAGTGGAATTGTAGAGGGTTCAGAGCAAATTATCTGGAACTACAAAGACTGACGGCAACACTGAACCCTATAGCCTTCTGCCTACAAGAAACCCAAATAGACACAGACAACAGTAGAACATGCAAACAATATATACTGTATGGCACACAAGGCCCGTCCACGCATCGACCTACAGGAGGCACAGCAATACTTATTCGAGATAACATATTACACAACAAAGTCAAGATAACCTCCAACCTCCAAGCTACAGCAATACAAGCAACACTACACAGACCGGTAACATTATGCTCAATATACATCCCACCAAATGACCACATATCCCAGCGAGATCTGGAAACATTAATTGACCAACTCCCACACCCTTTTATGCTTATGGGTGACTTTAATGGACACAACCCACTATGGGGAGATAAAAGGATCGACACAAGGGGCAAAATGATAGAAGATCTGATAAATGCAAGAGACTTATGCCTATTAAACAATGGTGACCACACATACCTACACCCCGGACGTGGAACATATTCCGCCATAGACCTCACTATCTGCTCCCCAAGCCTCTATCTGGATACAACATGGCAAGTTTGGAATGACCAATGTGGAAGTGACCATTTCCCACTAAAAATCTCCTTGACCACCATAGACAAACAACAAAAATCCCCGAAGTGGCAACTCAGAAGGGCTGACTGGAATAAGTTCAGCAACCTCTGTGAAAAAAGATTTCAGGCCCCGGAACTAAACAACAAACCTTGTATTAAATGGTTCACAAAGACACAAAAGCCGAAAAATCTATTCCAAAATCTTCAACTAACATTCCAAGATACCACAACGCATGGTTCAATGAAGACTGCAAAACCGCGATCCGAAACAGTAAAAAGGCAGTTAAATGTTTTAACAAAAACCCTACAACTGAAAACCTCATTAAAATCAAAATAAGCAGGGCTCAGGCCCGCAGAACTATAAGAACGGCCAAAAGACAGACTTGGGAAAATTTTGTCTCTGGCCTACAGAACACCCCCACCAAAAAGGTCTGGAATATAATTCGCAGCATGACCAACAAGAACAAATGCCCTAAGCTACAACATCTATGCTGTCAATGTAACATGCTAACAACAGAAAAGGAGATAACGGACGAACTCGCAAAGTCCTTTGAAAGAAATTCTTCATCTGAAAACTACCTCCCAGAATTTCGCAAACTCCTCACAATGCATCACAAAAACCCACCTTCATTTACTTCAGACAACCAAGAACCCTATAACAGACTGTTTTCCTTAGAGGAACTTCAGCTCGCCATTAGAGCAGCGCACGATACTGCCGTCGGACCAGACCAAATCCACTACCAGTTCTTAAAACATCTCCCAGCAAACACCTATCAAATACTTCTAACCACAATAAATGACATATGGATAACAAACAACATTCCACAAAACTGGAAAGAAGCATCTATAATCCCTGTCCCAAAGCCTGGAAAAGACCACACAGATCCAACCAACTACCGGCCTATAGCCCTAACAAGCTGTCTATGCAAGACCATGGAAAGGATGGTAAACCGTCGCCTTGTATGGTTCCTGAAACAACAAGGTCTACTCAGCAAATTCCAAAACGGCTTCAGAAAGGGACGAAGCACAATAGACCATCTAGCACGAATGGAGGCGTATATAAGAAATAGCTTCATCAACAAACAACATGTCGTGGCAGTGTTCTTTGACATAGAAAAGGCTTACGACACCACTTACGACACCACTTATTATGACATAGAAAAGGCTTACGACACCACTTATTATCCAAGATGGCGCCGGTGAGGTCGGCTGCCGTCACGACTTCTCCACAACCCTTCTACCTTATTTTGTTTATTTTTCTTATTTATAATACTTTTAGACTCTTTTTCTTTTCACCACGGCACGCATTACATACGATAGAGACACTCTTGTTTCTATTAATTTACAATCCACTCACCTCACGACTTTTTTAACTCCAAATCCGAACTGGCCGAGGGAAATTCTGAGGGAGAACAATGGACGCGACAAAAAGAGACGACCCCGAGGGAAAAGAGCGGGCATCAGGAACAGGTTGAGGGCCAGGGCACACCGTGCCCCCTTACCTAGTATCCTGCTAGCCAACGTCCAGTCTCTGGAGAATAAACTGGACGACCTTCGGGCGAGAGTTAAGTTCCAGAGGGACATTAGAGACTGCAACCTTCTCTGCTTCACCGAGACATGGCTGAACCCAGCGGTACCGGACCACGCCATCTTGCCGTCCGGGAACTTCACAGTGCACCGTATGGACAGAACTGTGGACTCGGGGAAGTCTAAAGGTGGTGGAGTTTGTGTTTTTGTAAACAATCGCTGGTGCAACAACACCGGTGTTGTTACACTGACACGCTCCTGTACACCGAACCTGGAACTGCTCGCACTCAAGTTTCGTCCCTTCTATCTTCCTCGGGAATTTACTTCGGTCATCGTTACCACAGTATACATTCCACCCCAGGCCAACACGGACACCACGCTGTGTGAGCTTCATGACGCGCTCACACAGTTCCAAACTCAACACCGGGACGCCGCGCTCATCGTCGTTGGCGATTTCAACAGCGCTAACCTCAGACGCGCAGCACCGGAGTTTCATCAGCACATCAGCTGCCCAACCAGAGGCAATCGGACACTGGACCATTGTTACACCATGATTAGGAACAGTTACAGGGCTCAGGCTCATCCACCGTTTGGGAAGTCCGACCATGCCGCCATCTTTCTGATGCCAAAATATAAACAAAGACTGAAACAGGAAGTCGTGGCTCAGAGGGAGGTGCCGCGTTGGACCGACCAATCGGTGGACACCCTGCAAGACGCTCTGGATGACGCGGATTGGGACATGTTCCAAACCAGCTGTGCTGATGACGTCAGTCTGTTTGCGGACTCTGTAGTGAGCTTCGTTGGGAAGCTGGTTAATGACACGGTTCCTAGAATCACCGTCAGGACGTTTCCCAACCAGAAGCCATGGATGGATACATCTGTCCGTGATGCTTTAAAAGCTCGTACAGCTGCATATAACTCTAGACTTATCGGCAGCAGCATGGAGGAATATAAAGCCGCGTCATACGGAGTACGCAGGGCGGTACGACAGGCAAAACAGCGCTATGCCGAGAAACTAGAGTCACAGTTCCAGCAGCGTGACTCTAGATCTTTATGGCAGGGACTGCGGACAGTGACGGACTATAAAAGCACACCCTCCGGTTTAACGAGTGCAGATGGGACGCTGGCGAGCGAGCTAAATAACTTTATGCTCGCTTCGGCGCTCCAACCAACACGGCTCGCTGCGCAGCTGGCCGCGCATGCGCAGACCTTCGCGACGAACAGCCGCCACTCGTCATCTCGGAGAGTGACGTCAGGAAAGTGTTCAGAGGAGTGAATATCAGGAAAGCTGCAGGACCAGACGGGATATGCGGGCGTGTCCTGAAAACCTGCGCATCCCAACTTGCTCCGGTATTCACCAGGATTTTTAATCTCTCTCTGTCACTGGGCGTCGTACCATCGTGCTTTAAACAGTCTGTCATTGTCCCGGTTCCGAAGACATCTCAGCCATCCTGCCTGAATGATTACCGCCCTGTAGCCCTAACATCAGTTGTGATGAAGTGCTTTGAAAAACTGATCAGAGGCTTCATCACTTCTTCACTTCCGGACTCCTTAGACCCCCTACAGTTCGCCTACCGCCATAACCGCTCCACGGATGATGCCATCTCACACCTGCTTCACTCTGCCCTGTCTCACCTGGACACTGGGAGGAATAATTATGTTAGAATGCTGTTCGTGGACTATAGTTCAGCATTCAACACTATTATCCCTTCCACTCTCAACACCAAGCTGGAGAATCTGGGACTTCACCCATCCCTGTGTCATTGGATCTCCAGTTTTCTCACGGACAGACGGCAGGCAGTGCGGGTTGGCAAGCATCTTTCCACCCCCCTCACTCTCAGCATTGGGGCTCCTCAGGGGTGTGTTTTGAGTCCTTTGCTGTACTCATTATACACCTATGACTGCGTGGCCACCTCCAGCTCCACAACTATCATCAAGTTTGCTGACGACACCGTTGTTGTAGGCCTGATCTCCAACAACGATGAGCGGACCTAGATGGAGGAGATTATTCACCTGGAGACCTGGTGCCAGGATAATAATCTCCAACTGAACGTCAGCAAAACTAAGGAGCTGATAGTGGACTACAGCAGGAAACAGACGAGGAGCTTCCGCCCTGTGAGGATCAACGGCGCTGCAGTAGAAAGAGTAGACAACTTCAAGTACCTTGGAGTTCACATCGCGCAGGACCTATCTTGGTCCTGCCACATTAACAAACTGGCAAAGAAGGCTCGTCAGCGTCTCTACCACCTTCGACGTTTACGAGACTTCAGGCTGCCCTCCAAGGTCCTGCAGAACTTCTACTCCTGCACCGTCGAAAGCATCCTCACAGGGAACATCATAACCTGGTTCGGGAACAGCACCCATCTGGACAGACGGTCACTACAAAGGGTGGTACGTTCGGCCGAACGCACCATCCGAGTAGCACTTCCAGACCTCCAGACCATCTACAGGAAGCGGTGCTGGTCCAAAGCCAAAAAGATTGTGGAAGACTTCAGTCATCCTGACAACAAGCTCTTCACTCTGTTGCCATCAGGACGGCGTTTTCGTCTCCTGAAGGCAAACACAGAGAGGATGAGGAGGAGCTTCTTCCCAACGGCGATTCGGACCCTGAACCAGGACTAAACGGACATAATCCCACCCACAACACTTTCATGTCTAAAATAACTTTTAACCCTGCACTGCAATATTTGCACTAAAGCACAACCCACTTTATAATTCCATTTATAATTTCCATTATAATTCCATTGCACAGTGTATATACAGAGTTAAATTTTATTTTATCTTTATTTTTATCTTTATTCTTCTTTAAACTTTCTGTGGAGAGGTCAGATAAAGAATTTCACTGCTGGCTGTACCATGTATATCTACGCATGTGACGAATAAACCTGATTCTGATTCTGATTCTGACATGGAAGCAAGGCATCTTGGAGGACATGGACAGAATGGGTCTCCGTGGACGCCTCCCGTCATTCATCACGAACTTTCTAACAAACAGGCACTTCAAAGTAAAAATCAACACCACCACATCAGAAACACATAAACAAGAGATGGGAGTACCACAAGGCAGCATACTATCCGTTACCCTATTTTCCATCAAAATCAATCAAGTGACAGAAGTTATTAACCCGGACGTCATGTGTTGTCTCTACGTCGACGACCTCTGCATTTGCTACAAAGGAAAATACATGCCAACTATAGAAAGAAAACTCCAACGAACCATAAACAACATCTTGCAGTGGACCACCAAGAACGGGTTTAAACTGTCCCAACCCAAAACAACCTGCAACCACTTCTGTCATCTAAGATCCATCCACCCAGAACCAACGCTTTATTTAGATGGAAAAATCATCAAGATTGAAACAGAGACCAAATTCTTGGGTCTATTTTTAGACAAAAAACTCACATTTAAGCACCACATTCAACAGTTGAAGAACAAATGTCAAAAAACTTTAAACATCATAAGAGTACTAGCAAATACTAGCTGGGGAGCAAATTTCCACTTGCTAAAACACCTATACAAGGCCCTTGTGCAACCCAGACTAGACTATGGCAGTACCATATACGGAGCGACTCGAACATCTTATCTCCTACCACTTAATACAATACACCATCAAGGACTGAGAATGGCCCTAGGAGCGTACAGAACCTCCCCTGTAGACAGCCTATACGTGGAGGCAAATGAACCATCACTACACCTACGACGACAAAGACTAGCACTGAAATATGTAGTAAAACTGTACGGGAATAGATCTAACCCAGCTCACCAAGCTATCTTTGAAAATCATTTTGAGCATCAATATGACTCTAAACCAAAACAAATTCGACCTCTTGGACTTCGTATAAAACCGCACCTAAAAGACCTGGAACTACGCATGGACTCACTGATTCAGATCTACCAGCCAATACCTCCCTGGGATTACAAGACACCCAAAATCATACTAAAACTTTCTGAAAAGCAGAAGAAAAACACTCACCCAAACGAACACCACAGACTATTTCTCAATATCAGAGAATGTTTTCCACACCACATAACAATTTATACAGATGGATCCAAAACCGAGACAAAAGTCACAGCTGCTATTATATCTACAAATCACCAACACAGCATCCGACTACCAGATCACAGCTCTATCTTCACTGCAGAATCTACATTTGAAGGACCAGATATAGCTCGTACTAAGATAGAATAGAAACACAACCTAAGTACCGCCATATAAATAGCCCCAGCGTGCTGATACGGCGCTAAACACTAACAAACAAACAAACTTTATATTTTATCTTAATTTGTAATCTGGTGTTTGTGTGATGTCTTTATTCTTTTGCGTATGCTCCGTTGCCTGGTGATTAGCGCCCGCTGCGTAAGCCCCACCCACTCGTAAGCTGCACGTCTCTGCGTGTAACAGGTTGTACTCAGAAACGATGAACAGTATAACAGTCGCTGGTGTGGACGTGTCGCTGGTGTGGACGCGTCTCTGGTGTGGACGCGTCTCTGGCGCGGACGTGTCGCGTCGCTGGTGCGGTCGTGTCGCGTCGCTGGTGTGGACGTATCGCTGGTGTGGACGTGTCGCTGGTGTGGACGCGTCTCTGGCGCGGACGTGTCGCGTCGCTGGTGCGGTCGTGTCGCGTCGCTGGTGTGGACGTATCGCTGGTGTGGACGTGTCGCTGGCGTGGACGTGTCTCTGGCGCGGACGCGTCTCTGGCGCGGACTGGCGCGGACGCGTCTCTGGTGTGGACGTGTCGCGTCGCTGGTGTGGACGCGTCTCTGGCGCGGACGCGTCTCTTAATGAAAGACAGACTCGTTTAGTTATAGAAACTCTGAATCGCTTTACTCTTCCACATGTATGGTACATCTCTCGTATTCGTCCTCCCGCAGCGCATCCCTTAAGCATAGTGTCCATGTTACAGCACAACATTCTACAACTGCTTTATTGAAAACAGCGCTCAGTAAACGTACTGATGGAGTAACACCGCCATGAAGATGATCACTGACACTCAGGAAACCGAACTCTCCAGAGAGAACATCCATAGAACAGAAGAGAGGAGAACGCAAACAGCGCATTACCGACGATCAGACGCGAACAGCAACCCAACCGAACAGCGAGATGGAGAGAGAAACAGAAAGTAGTAATCAGAACTCTGGAGAACTCAGAGCGCCACCAGTGGTAGGAAGGGGAATAGCAGGTGCAGAAGGTAAAGTGGATGTGACACTACGCTACACATGCGCTCACCATTCCCAGCAAAAACATTTTGTTAGCAAAAATGTCACTTTCAAAACTCAAAAAATAAAAGAAAAGTTGACCTGGAAAAAAAGTAGATATGTGTGAAAAACTCTTCAACTGTAAAATGTAATAAATCCAAGCACAGATCCAGACTGACCGATGCCCATCTCCAGTCCATCATCAGAGTGTCCACTGCAAACTCACTTAAAGCAAATGTGGCTCATTTGTGTCAGAAGAAGCTCTGTCCAGTTTCTGGTAGCAGCTCTGTACATGATTAAGTCAGTGGTGGATGTTAACAGAGGAGCTGTGCGAGTGGGTGGAGGAGGTCTTCTCATCCAGGGGTCTAGTCTGGCGGCGGAGGCTCTGGGACGTGGAGGCGGCCCTCGGGACGTCTCGTCACGCTGTGGAGATTTTGCTGAATAACAATCAGGATAATAAGGTAGAGAACATTGTTTATTATCGTTTATTAGGTCAGTTCTTCTGCTTTTTGCAGTTCTGCCACTCGTATGGTGCAAGATCGCAGCAGGGATAGGCTCCAGCAACCATAACCCTGTACTATTAGGTGGCAGTGACGTGTCACTCACATTGAGGTAGCACCAGCGCAACATACTTACACACCACCACCATGTCAGTGTCACTGAATGCTGAGCATTATCCCCCACCCAAATACTACCAGCTCTTAATGGTCCCATGTGTGCTCTAATCATCGGGGGGGCAAACAAGGTATGTAGAGTAACAGATGGACAACAGTCTGTATTTCTAGGACTACAAGGTTCATCCATATAATAAGTGGGGCTGATCATATGGACAATGAGGGTAAAAACAGGTTCTCATATTGCATAAAGTGACCACTTTAGGGTCCTGTAGCCCAATTTTAGCTTGTTGTCTAATTTAGAACATGTGGATTTGAGAGCTGCTCCTCTCCATGGATTGGACATTAAGGTTGTAATAACTTATAAGTACCTGGACGCTCACTTGAACAATAAACTTCACTAACAACACGATTGAACTGTGCCAAAAGGGCAGAGCAGACTGCTGGGGGGGGGGGGGGGCAGGTCTTTTGACATTCAGAGGGCACTTCTAAATCCATCCCGTGGCACTCGGCTGGCATCGGGAATATTTCATGGAGCGGTCTATAGGGGTCCCCGGCGTCGTCATAGACAGAAAAAGACCGAAGCAACTTTTTAAGACTGTAGTTTCTGTCCTGTGGGGGGGGGGGGGATGATGGAATGGCCGTCATGCTTAATAGAGAACGTCTCCCTCCCACTGCGGTCGGCTCGTCTCCTTTAGAGATGGCCTCGTTCACCCGCTGTGTGTGAAGTTAAGACCTCACACTCACTACCTCCTCCTGTCAGAATCTACCATTATCACGGCTTCTGTTCAGCAAGATCACTCACACAGCCCATAATATTACCTTTTCATGTAAGGATGCTGCATGATGAAGAATAATGATCCGCTGTGGCGCCCCCTAATGGGAACGACCTCAGGAGGAAGACTGGAGCGTGAAGATTCCATTAGGATTACTCTGAAATATTGATCTTAAACCTCTCCAGATGTTTAGAGTAATAATAAATCTTAACTGTGTTTGGGTTCTATGAAGCTGCAGCTGCAGAGTGGAATCTGTTTCTCCAGACGGTTCAGATTGTTCCATCGCGTCGGCGTGCGGACCGAAGTGAGACATCAGTGCGGCCTATGCGGGTTGCTGCCCGGCCGCTCAAGGAGGATGAGTCCCCATTGAGTCTTGGTCCTCCCAAGGTTTCTTCCTTAAATAACAACATAAAAGGGAGTTTTTTCTTGCCACTGTCGCTTCGGCTTGCTCTTTGGGGGTTTAAAGGCTTTTCATTCTGTAAAGCTGCTTTGTGACAATGTACTGTTGTAAAAAGCGCTATATAAATAAATTACTTGACTTGACTTGACTTGACTTCAGCATCCGTCTGTCGAGCCGTGCGCTCTCCGCGTACCGCCGCCTCCTCGTTAATAAAGCGCATATCCGCTCGTGTCGCTCACCGCGGCTCCGTGTGGGACACGTGGTCACATGCCATTGAAATTCACACTAATTAATTTCCATCGTAAACGAGGGACTAAGTAAACGCACCGGACGTCCCGTTTACGGCCACGTCGTCCCGAGCCACGCGCCGTGATCCGGTGTGGCGTGCTTTGTTGTTGTGCGGCTCCATTTTAATGAAACGCCCTGTCAGCATTTTTTTAGGGGCAAAAAGAGGCGGGAAGTGACAGGCGCACGCGAGCTGCCGTCATGGAGATGAGCAGGAAGGAGCAGGAAGGAGAACGTGCCGAGGGGAATGGACCTCATTCCATGGTTTTTATAAGTAGAACGTTATTGGATTTAGGGCTGCAACTAACGATTATTTTGATAATCGATTAATCGGCCGATTATTTTTTCGATTAATCGATGAATCGGATAAATATAAAAAAATATTTCCTTGTCTTTGCATTTACATTTAATCATTTAAAAGACGCTTTTATCCAAAGCGACTTACAAATGAGAACATTACAAGTCAGTAGTTATGAAGAAAACCAACTACAATGTACAATTATTAAGCAGGTCAATAAATGTCTGGTTTTATTTACAGTATGAGTTTAAGGCATCCAAGTAGCCCAAAGAGCAATTAAACACAAATCTCACACACACTGACAATATGTAGCACAGTGTGAAAAAAAATACTAAATTACACAAATTTGAGTCACTCTAATATGTTACTTAATTCTCCTTTAAATGCAACTAATTCAACCTCACTCCCATAGTGTGCACTGTCTTCACTCATATTTTATCAAATAATTAAAATGTGAAGCTTGATCATTAATTAGTACCTTTGTGTACAAGTTGTATGTACAGTATTTATAAAAGCATATTTAAACACTTATTAAGCTGTTGTGGGGGGGGCGGGTTCAGTAAAATTATTCTATAGTATAGTATTATATATAGGATGTTTAAGTGTTTAAACATACTATTATAGTATGCTTAATTCCAAATACTGTCTGTTCTGTAGCCTATTGGAAAAAAAATTAACAAATGAACTAATTAACAACCAGCTATTGGAAAAAAAATTAACGAATTAGCCAATGAACAAAAAAAGTACCTCTTGTGTGAAAAGTCGACCCGGTTTGAAAGCACGCGCGGGGGGGGGGGGGGGGGGGGGGGGGGGGGGGGGGACTCGCTTTTGTAAACAGACTTGCGCTTTAAACTTGCGAGTTGTTTGCGGACTGACACGCAGCTCAGACTCAGTGTGCAGTGTCCCAGTGCCGGGACATTTAATGATCCAATGAGGGTCATGTAAAAACCAGGACAATTTCCTCACTTTAAAAAAACCCGGGAAAGGACGTGAAATACGGACATGTCCCGGGAACTGCGGACATATTCGTATAACGGACGTACTCCGTTATCATGTATCATCATGTATCATCTCCGTGCAGCACGGTTCATGTTCGCAGAGCTTCAGAGTGAGTTCCTCTGTGAGGTGGAATCATCAGGTGAAGCTCCCGCAGTTTGGATTTAAACCGGAGATTTTTTCAGCGTTGGCTGTGTCTCATTTGTACGATTTATCAACTTGTTTTGCAGACTCCGCCTCGTTCTGTTCAACCCGCTATTTGTTTCCAGCGTTATTGAAGCGCTGCAGGTGACGCAAGCGGTTACGACATCGCGAGTAACGCGGAAATAGTGCAACCCAACGAATCGAAAATGGAAATTCATTATCGATACTTTGGATAATCGATTTTTATCGATTTTATCGATTCGTTGTTGCAGCCCTAATTGGATTATTTATATTGTGGTAATAAAAGGAGATGAATATGAGGCGTGTCGAGTGATCCGCTGGTCCGCTGGGTCAGACGTGAGTCGCGAAGGGAACGAGGCGCGGTGCTGGTGTTATTGTTGGCATAATTTGAGGCGTTTCGTTATGCGTGTTATTCCTATGATGCTTTAGAAGTATCCCAGTTTAATGGTTTGGGTGAGAACACCGGGTCCGCCGTGAGCGCTAGGGCCTTAAGGATCCACATTGGTACTTTGAGGAAACCAGGGATTTGAACCCACAACCTCCAGATTGATGGCCCTACACCTGAGCCACACCTCATTTGGGAATTCTTCACTTTAAGCACTTAATTCATTCATTAATTTCCATCCATTCCATTATCTCCTGCTTTTATCCTCTATTAGGTTCGTGGGGGGGTTCCCCATGCCCATCCAGGGGAGAACGTTTCGGGCGTTGGGCAGATACACCCAGGACAGGACACCAACCTATCACTGGGCACTCACTCACACAGACACACTCTGTGGGCAATTTGGAGAACTCAATTGACTTGATACATGTTTTTGGACTGTGGGAGGAAACCCACGCGGACACGGGGAGAACATGCAAACTCCACCCAGATTGGGATTCGAACCAGGAATCCCTAGCGCTGAGAGGAGAACGTACTAAACCATTAAGCCACCGTGCCGCCCTGTTTAAACGTCGACTTAAGAAAAAAAAAAGTAAGGTTCTAAAGATGCGGCTTGAGATGTTGATAGAAGCGGAACTGAAGCTCGCTCTCTGCTTCCCTGCTCCACAGGCTGCTACCGTCAGCCCTGAGCTACCAATCGAATCAAAGGAAGCATCGGCGGCGTTCCATGTGGCAGCGCTAAGCGCTAACCTGAACGACAAAGTCTCACCTGAAACAAATGAGACCCAGCGGGTTAAAGCTTCAGGTAAAAGGCGTCGATCGGCCCAAATCCTACATGCTGACCGAGCTCCGCCCAGCCTCGCTGCTCGAGGAGCAGAATGGAGCTGTACATCATGTGCCTCATAAAACACTCGTCTGCCGACGATCCGCCTGATGGGATCCCGGCACACGTCACGGAGCGCCGGAGGTCTCGTTCCCCTGAACGGGGGGGCTTTGTGCCTGCGCATTTATCGAGAACTTTTCGAGACGAGCCTTTCGCGGTTCTATTAGCCAGCGACGCCGTCACCTCGATGAACGATGTGCCGATGTGGGCTCTTTGTAAGTCTCACACTGCATTAAAGCGTATGGAAATGTCATTTGTTAATTGATCTTTGTCTTGCTTTGGTCTCTGCGCAGGCTTTTTATTCTGATCTTATTCACAGCTGTCTGATTCATTTGCTCATACTGTACAATTTGTTACTCTCAATTAGCTATGAAAATATTATTTATTTTCTCCACGCATACGGCTAATCGGTGCGCCGGCGCCCCGGCAGAGGTAAGCGGCATGTTTCTGCATGTGGTACCAACATGGACTCATGTGGGAGACCAAGGTTAAACAGGACCGTTAATGCTGTAAACCAGTCTGAGATCAAACGTCCACGCTCATTACGTTTACGGCGCTCGGTGGACGTCCCCCTCCGGAGGGAGGCCTCGTCCCATACAGAGGTCAGCGCATCGAACAGTCAATTTAATTCGGGGTTAAGGAACCCTGCTCAAGAGTCCAATGTGGTGGATTAGCGTAGCTGAGGCTTAAAGCATTAACATTAACAACCCTAACCACATGGCATCACCGCTCTGCCTTTTAAAACTCACCAAACCCCCCCCCCCCCCCCACACACACACACACTCACCCCACCACCCCACGCATGACAAAATGAGCTGAAAAAGTATTTTTACACGATCACTGTAGTCTGATTTGTCTATAAATTTGTTAAGTTCAGCTATTTCATAACAATGTCTCCTTATTAACGATAAAGAAAACAAAAAAGAAAGAAATATAGATCAACTTAGAACAAAATCATTTTATTAACTTTGTTTTTTAGTTTGTTACAGAAACGAATGAAATCTTTATTTAAACCAGAAACATTTTTAAACTGACTGCATTTGATACTGAAAAATTAAATAAATCAATAAATAATAATCAATTCAAATTCACCAGCAACATTCATTCAGGAGCTCAATTTATTAACTTTAACCTACAAAACTAAAATGAATACAACAATTTGTGCTGTTTTTTTATTTTTTTTTATGAAAATGAGTAAGTCAGAGCTAATGTCTCCAACGTGCCCGTTTTGCAGCGCACAGCTTTTCTGAAGTAGCTTTCATAAAGCGGGATGATCGCTGGATACACTCGTCACGTTTACGATTAAAAACTCACTGCGCCCCACTATTTGAGAAGCACTGACTGTGTATGTTTCCCCAATATCACAATGATAACACAAATTCAGTTTGCTGTTTGTTCGTTGGTCTGACGGTTGTAGGTCTCCGTATTGCCAGTCTGTCGCTTACCCTTGAGCAAGGTCCTTATGTGTGTATGATTTTATGATGTAATAATCTGTTTAAGTTGCCTTTTATGGAGGTTTTTTACCAAATGAACACCTTCCTTATTGCTGCAGTGTCTCATGATTGATCGGTTAACCACCCGCCACGGTCGGCTCACGGTCCTAAGAGCGCCGCTATAAAACCCAGCCGTGATCCGGAGTACAAACAAGACGCTGCCTTTCAGCCGTCGGTCGAATTTATCTCCATTATCTCAAGCTTAAGAGGACGGATTCCCGATGCGTTTTCACCCAAAACGCACACGGACCGGTCCGAACCCGACACGGAAATGAAAGGGCGTCTCCGAAACGTCTCCATCCAGCAGGTGGATTTTCCTCCCCGGTGTGTTTTTGAATGGTACAAACCTTTTAGGGCTTTTTATGCATAAATTCACCTTTATTTTAAATTTTTTTCTCCCACTCGTCCCTGAAAAGAGCTGTAGGCGACTTGCAGCATGAAGAATGACCTGCTTTAAAATGCATGGAGAAATAAATGTAGCCCGTGCATTATTGAGGGTGAGCTGTTCGCCTCGCAGATGTAATGCGTCAAAGGAAAATGTTTTACATAGTTCGGGAAAAGTAGGTAAGCCAGTGTCCTTATTCGAACAGCACGGCTTGACAACCCCGGTAGTGCTTTTAAGTTGTTCATGTGGGGGGGGGGGGGTGTTTTTGTAAAACCTGGCTGATGGATTGGGGTCATAACAGCCTGTTCAGCCGGATCATCTTTCATTTACATAATGTGGTTTTCTTCATTTTGAGACATTTTGCGGATACTTTCATCCAAATGACGTATGAGAGTCCCAGCTTTTTGATTTGGCCATAAAGAAGCTCTGCGGCGCCCGTCTCCGACACAGCAACCAATCAGACTGCAGTTAAAACACTGCTGCTTTGCATAGTATTTACATTAAGCCATTTATCTGTGGATCCTCTTTTTTATTATTTTTTTTACTCTGTCTCTCTGTATAAATGCACTTTGTGCCGTCTGCCTCTTCCCAGGACGGGTCCAATTTAGAAGAGACCGAGGTCAGAATGTGTGAACTGGGCCTGTCTGTTGGAATCTACTCATTAAAGTCTTCCTCTGTATCCCCCCCCCTTCCCCTCGCAGTGTACGGTGCAGGACAACTCGACAGAATGTCTGATCTCTCTGGGAGGCAGCAGCGTTCCGAGGGCCGTGCTAATCCGGCTCCTCATGTCCCACATCGGTCTGCTCGCCGAGCTTCTGTGGACTGTCTGTCAGGTAAGAACAAGTCGGAGAACGTTCGGGAGTTCAGCACAAAAACTCCTCCACAAAACTAAAAAAAAACAAAAAATTAAAAACCTAATCAGCTTTTCATGTTTTTTTTTTTTGGTTCTTGATGTTTGTACCTTATGAGAATCAAAGGATTGTAAAATGTTATTGTTTGATGTAGGGCTGCACCTAACCTTTCATTTTCTATCAATTAATCTTAACTATTCTTAGTTTTTAGATTTATCCACTAAAAAAATTACTCTAATGTAATTGTGTTTGAAATTAAAATAACCTTCTCCAAAATAATGAAAAATAACATCCTTTAATGTTGAAATCTTTTCTTTAATCAAACACAGAGCTCTCAATGGCTCTCTATTGAAACACAAAAATGGTTTCGCATTAACAGCTTCAAACATCAAATCTCAGCCTCAAGAGATTCAATAATTTAAGTATAATATAAAGCACATTAGAAGATGGTGGAATATTTTAAAATGAGTCTGCTACTATTACTGAAAGGTCTTATCAAAAATACTGGACGTAACAATGGATCTTTTTTTCCAAAATAGTTCAATTATGAAATGACAGGGTAACGAGTCGGTTCTTGGTGGAAAAAAAAAACTGCACTGACTGAACTTTGAGGCACTTATGACATTTTATGGACTATATATGTTGAAATATATATATATATATTTTGTTGACTACATACAAGCAAGGACATTCAAAGTGATCTGAAAGCGATATGAAAACACTGTGTGTTAAAAAAGGCTGCATGTATCGACACAGGACGATGAAGAAACGGTTAGTAATGCACTACTAATGACAGGAACGCCATGAATGTGTTAAAGGTCTTAAAATAATATGCTAAAATAAGAAAATAACAAGTAAACTGAACCGCTGCTTTATTGCCATGTGGATGATGACATCCCAGCACAGATGTTTGCGCTTTAAACGCTGGTGTGTAGCAGTTGTCCTGTCGTGAAAAGCCGTCTGCACTCCGCAGACCTGACAGAGCGCCACGATGTGGAGTTTGTGTGAAGTGCTTCCACACTGTTGATGCACGCGGGGATTTTTAGCTGCTGCTAATACTCGCGGTCTGGATAAAGTCATCTTTACCTTTTGTTGACTCGTGGACGCAATTGTGCAAATCAACGTATTTTCATACGTTCAGGCGTTGAAAATGGAACATGGACGCTCCACCCAGATTGGGATTCGAACCTGGATCCCCATGCTGAGAGGAGGACGTGCTAAACCACTCCGCTGCTGTGATGTCAGTAATAGTAAAAGCAGGTGGCTGCTTTGCAGGAGGTGTGTGTGTGTTATTGTTAATAATATCCCAGCCGGACAAAAGGCTCAGCCAATCGGATTTAACGAGTTGAACTACCCGTTTTCTAAGGGTAATTAATACACCTGCCGGAGTTTTGGGTATTCGTGTGCAGGTGTATGAGACGCGGTGAGATGTAACAGTTTATAATTGATATGTTTAACAGTTTATAATTGAGCTTGATAAATCTCCATTTCAATCCATGTTAATGCCGAAACTTGGGATATTGAGGAGGCTTGGGGCACGTTGGTGACCCCTACAGGTAAATTTTTACAGCGCTTACAGTATGTAGTGTGTCCTTCACATTTAACCCATCCGTGCAATTGGGGTTCGGTGTCCTGCCCAAGGGCACTCAAGTACATAGAACTTGTCGGGGCCGGGAATTAAACCAGGGACTGGTTTCTAAACCACAAGCCATAGTGGGCGGGGCAAGCGGTGTATTACACAGAGATCATAATTGACACCTGCTGTCGTGAAGACGGGACCGATAGCGTTGTCTTGTGCATGGAGACACCGTGGCCCCCTGCTGGTCAGGCCTCGGACCTTAAATCCGTCTCCTCGTTGCATCCTGATTCATACAGGTCACTGGTTTCAGCTTCGTGTGATGTTTGTGTTACTTCTGCCTTCTTTCTCTTGGCGTCTCCGCGACGTGAAGTGGAAATCTGTTCGGGTACGAACCTTTTAAACTCGGTTTCACGTAGAACGACCGTGCGGCCGGTCGTTCGTTATGACGTTGCTCTCTGGAATCGTACTGGCGACTCTCCAAATGACTCCTTAATCGAGCAGCTGTTGTCTGTATGACTTTTAACACCCGGCTCTCGGCACTTCGGCGTGACCGCCGTGACTCATCTGTGCTAATGGAGTTTTGTAACACCGTGTGGGCAACAGAAATCACGCTTGTCATTTTATTTTTATTTTATTACAAATAGTCATTTTCCACATTCGAGCTCACAGCAAGAACACAATTAGAATTCAGAATTAGAATTCTTTATTATTGAACTTTATTGTCATTGCTCAATATGAATAACGAAATGCAGTTTGCATCCATCCAGAAGTGCTTTAGCAGATATATAAATATATACATTACAAGTGGTAAGTAGAATATACAGATGTGAATGTACAGATTATAAATGTGAAATATACACCTATGATGTACAGACTAGTAAAATATACAGATGTAAGTGTACAGGTTATAAACAGATTATAAATATGAAATATACAGCTATGAATATATATATATATATATATATAAATATAAATAAAATACACTGAGTGGTATAAATAACTAAATAATGTGGATGTTGTACGAGTCCATATATTATTGATGTGTGTCAATATAGTCCAGATATCAGGAGGCAGAGTTCAGGAGTGTGACAGCTGTGGGGAAAAAGCTGTTCCGGTACCTGGTGGTCTTAGTCCGTAAGCTCCTGTAGCGCCTCCCAGAGGGCAGAAGAGAAAAGAGTCCGTTTGCAGGGTGACTGGATTCTTTGAAAATTTTTCCAGCCCTTTTCAGACACCGCTTTGTGTAGATTTCCTCTATGGTAGGAAGTGGAGATCTGGTGATGCGCTGGGCGGCTTTCACCACCCTCTGCAACGCTTTCCGGTCTGACACAGAGCAGGACCCGTACCAAACTGTAATGCAGCTGGTCAGGATGCTCTCAATGGTGCAGCGGTAGAAGTTCACCAGAATGTCTGAGGACAGATGGTTCTTCCTCAGAGTCCTCAGAAAGAACAGGCGCTGATGTGCCTTCTTGACCAGATTGGAGCAGCCGGTCGTCCAGGTGAGATCCTCAGAGATGTGTGCAGCTAGGAACTTGAAGCTGTTCACACGCTCCACTGCCATCCCTTTGATATGAATGGGTTGGTGCTGGTCAGCCTTCTTCCTGAAGTCCATGATGAGCTCCTTTGTTTTCTCGGCATTGAGCAGAAGGTTGTTAGTGTCGCACCACTCAGCCAGCCGATTCACCTCCTCCCTATAAGCAGTCTCATCGTTGTTTTTGATGAGTCCAATCACCGTGGTGTCATCTGCAAATTTAATAATGGTGTTGGAGCCATAGACAGGTTTGCAGTCATGGGTGAAAAGGGAGTAAAGAAAGGGACTTAACACACAGCCTTGTGGAACACCTGTGTTTATGGTGATGGTAGATGAACGATGATTGTCCAACTGGACATATTGGGGTCGGTTGGTTAAGAAGTCCAGTAACCAATTGCACAAGTGGGGACTGATGCCTAAGTCTGTGAGCTTTGTGATGAGTTTTGAGGGGATGACTGAGTTGAATGCTGAACTGAAGTCTATGAACAGCATCCTGACGAAGGTGTTTTTATTGTCCAGGTGTGAGAGGACAGAGTGCAGTGCTATGGAGATTGCATCCTCTGTACTCCTGTTCTGTCGATATGCAAATTGGTGGGGGTCCAAGGTGGGAGGGAGACAAGATTTGAGTTGTGCTAGGACCAGCCGTTCGAAGCACTTTGTAATGATGGGAGTGAGGGCTACTGGGCGGTAATCGTTCAGTGTTGATGGGTTAGAATTTTTTGGGTATAGGAACAATGAAGGTTGTCTTAAAGCAGCTTGGTACCACAGCACAAGCCAAGGACAGATTGAATATGTCCGTCAGTACTCCTGCCAGCTCTTCAGAACACACTCTGAAAATACGCTCGGGGATGCCATCAGGACCTGCAGCCTTGTGGATTTTGATCATGCTCAACACCATTCTTACATCAGTGGCAGAAAGAGTAAGTGGTTGATGATCTGCAGACACATTTGTCTTGGTTGCAGTTGTCGGGTTCCCTCTCTCAAACCGAGCGTAAAAATCGTTAAGCTCGTCAAGGAAGGAGACATCAGAGGAGATAGGGGAGGGGTTGATGGTCTTGTAATCAGTGATGATCTAAAGTCCTTGCCACATGCATCTGGGGTTGGAGTTGGCGAAGTGTTCTTCTACCTTCCCCTTGTAGTGGCTCAGCCCTGGCTGTACTGTAAGCCTCTGTATCACCTGACCTGAAGGCGATGTTACGGGCCTTCAGCAGTAGGCTGTAGTCGGGGTTGGGCAGAATTTTGGAGAATTTGGAGATTGACCTTGATCACTAAGCCACCGTGCCGTCCCCCCCATCCATTCTTTTTATTTATTTATTTATTTCTTACATCGGTGCTCTATAAATGCTCATTTATGCTCAACGTTAAATACGGAGACGGATACGGACGGAGCCTTTTGACCGTACTCTGCGTGCATTTCGTACGTAATTTGCACGTTTTCTGAAAGCTTGCGGATGCGGACAGGACGGAGCAATACCACTGGAAACCGTGGGGGCAGTGCATGATGCGACCACTTCCATATGTACACGAAGAAGAAGAAAAACATGGTGGAACTTTTTGAAGACCGGTTATACGAGTGTCTGCGCAATTTTAATCGTTTATATGATGTTCCTTCGCCGGGGCACAGGGACAAACAGTTGTTACAAAGCAAAGCAAGTTATCAAATGCCCTGGCAGACATCCGAAAGTATTGGAAATGACGTTCGTCATCAATTTCCCTCATTGGGCGGACAAGTGAATAAAATTCTCCATCCAAATGTCGCGACCTGTTCAGTGGCCTCACAGACCACCGCCGTCTAGAACGCTGCCTTTTTTGTCGTTTTTGCAGTTTGTACAAAATCAAAAGTTCCTCCGCCCTCTAATGGATGTAGTGTTCAACAACCATATCAACGGAGCTGACGCGAGGAAGTATGTGGGCAGTAACTGTTATAACGCATAAAGCGCACGCACACATTTCCGTACGCAGAGGGAGTATAAATGAGGCTTAATCCAAAGCTCACTGAAAGAGACATGCAGAACGCCGCGTTCATCAGCCCGAACCCCACAGCTTCAAGCCTTGAAATAATCCAAAGGTAGAGATACAGGTACAGGAAGCTTGGGTCTTAAGGCAGGAAGCGTCTTAAAGCTGTTCCAGCGAAGAAAACTTGAAGCCGAAATAAGAATCTCAAGAAGATAAAAGACCTCGAGATAACAAAAGCAGATTGAATTGAAGAATTGGCTGAGGTTTTTATTTATTTTTTATTTATTTATTTTTTTCCTACTCGGGGGTGTGAATGCAAACAGGGAAAGAAAGAAAAAAAAATGCCCTTGAAGGGATGTGATTCTCAGAACCTCCCGAATGAGCAGATCCACTCAGAGGTCCCTTGAACTCTTCGCTCTGAAGGTGCCGTTGATGCAAAGATGAAAAGCATTTTCCACCAGGTATTAAATGCATTTCAGTTAGCAGATTGCTTCCTGTGTCGATTCCACACGTTTTTTAATGGATTGTACTTTTAAAGTTTCTCCACCTGAAAACACAGGACGGATGGGCAAAAGTATTGGGACGCTTGTATATACGGGAACGTCAACGACGTCTCAGAGCAGCCTTCAACTCTTTTGGGAGGGCGGTCCTGTGAGATCTTGCCTCATTTCTGCAGAAGAGCAGATGTGAGGTCAGACACCGATGTTAGGGGAGATGTCTCTGGCTCGCAGTCATAGGCTTGTGGTTAAGGACACTGTCCCCCAAGGTACCCAACACCAGTTACGCTCCATTCACCATGTACAGGGGCTGCCCAGAGCTTTGGCTGTGTGTGTGTTCACTGCAGGGATAGGTTAAATATGGAGGACACACCCCTCTGTGTGTAAGCACTGTAGGCAGAAAAGATCACTTCGTCCTGTCTAATTTGTCCCAAAGGTGTTTGCTGTTGGTTGGAGGAGGGTGGTATATCAAGGTGTAGGGGTTGTCTTAACTGTGGCAACTCTTCTTATATTGTTGTGGATGAGTGTCGCAGATTATCAAGGATAATGATGGATGATGGTGACATGTGTATGTTTTGGGAAACAGCACGTCGTGTCATTTAGAAACGTTTTTATTATTATTATTATTTTTTAAAAGCTTATGTTTAAATAAGCTTATATTTTTTGGGGAATTAGTTTATTAGAGGGAGATGTCATGGAGACATGGTTATTGAGGTGGGGTGGACATGTATAAAGGAGGGAGGCTGAGGATGGAGCCACCAGGCAGGAGGAGGAGAGGAAAGCCAATAAGCAGGTGTTTAAATGTAGTGAACGAGGACATGCAGGTAGTTGAGGTGATGGAGGACAAAACTCAGGGCAGAATGAAGTATAATCTTGGGGGCGTTCCTCATGCCCATCCAGGGGAGAAAAGTTTCGGCCGCTGGGTAGATACGGCCAGGACCGGGTGCCAATCTATTGCTGGGCACACTTACTATATGGGGAAATTTCGAACAGCCAATTTAACTTGAATCGATGTTTTTGGACTGTAGGAGCAAATCCATGCAGACGTGGGGGAAAACATACCAACATCCACCCAGATCGGGATTTGATGTGAGTTGTATGTTTTGACCGCCACGCCACAGTGCCGCCCGGTTATTTCAATTTATCCGAACCTCAGCAAAAGTGGCAGCTCGGTCACAGCCAGGAATTAAACGGAGGACCTTCAGATAGTCCGTTCAGCGCATCAGCTGCCGCCACACCACATCTATTTACTTCAAAACGTGCCTGAGAGGATTAACATTTACTTTAAGGACCAGCCCAGAGCGCCGGCGTTTGCTTTTGGGCGAAGCCTGGAGGTTTGGCTCGCCTCGGGACAAACGTGCGGAGATGATGTCAGCTCATGATAAGCCTGCAGAGACGACCCGTGCATCCGGATGAACTCGGGAACCCGATCCTTAGGGTTTCGTCTCTTTATGTTTGACGGGGTCTGGTTGCCATGACGTTGTTTTTTTTAATGAGATGAATTAAGAATGAGTTTAATTCAATTTGATCCTATTAATTAAACAAACACACGTTTTCCAATCCAAACGGAAACCTGATCTGCGACGTCTGAGAGGCTTTTTTTATTGGCAGTTTTATTGTTGGAGAAATCGGAACCCTGTTACTCAGTGATCAGCGGTCACTTTAAAAACCAGATTGTGTTAGTAAGCATTTTATTTATGAAAGTAATATGACACTCGAGGTTGTATATTATTGTGAATAAATCACAGGAAAGACGTGAAACTGTACTCTGCCGTGCTTCAGGACTAATAACACCTCTTTATGTGATTTATTCCCTAGTTGCTTTATTTTATTTATATATATATAAATAAAAGAGGCGGATGTTATGATAGATGAGAGTGAATGAGATATATGTTATGATATGATGTTATTATAGTAATGTATTTAGTATTTTGGGCTGGCCGTGTCGTGTCTGGTTGGCGGTGCTGGTGGTGACTGGCTCTGAGACTCCCTCTCCTCTCTTGGAGTTTCAGAAAACTTGGAGAAGTGTGACTGTTTTAACTCCCATGAAAAATGGTGTTTGATTGCGCTCGCAGCTGCCGGGGATAAAAATGGACAGACCGA
>JAFMOC010000936.1:50000-56188 GCA_019802505.1 Corydoras sp. C115 | reverse complement strand
AAAATCCTCTCGGCGTCCGCGTTCCCGGACAGCGACGGAACGTGCTGGGACTTTTTTAAAAGTTCTATAGCCTAAAACGCCCGGATGGATTTAAAACCCCGGAAAAATTGAAGATTGGAGGAGGGATTAAACTCCAGTGTCGTGACGTAAAGGGACAGACGCCGGTCCACTCCCGCTGCAGACAGGCTGGGGTTTTAAACCTCTGATGCTGCCCCCTCCCCCCCCCATCTGCACGTGAACTGGCGGGGGGGCGGGGGGGCAGTGGGTGGTGCATGGCAGGTTTGGGAGGCCTGAGGCACGTGGGTGGGGCAGATTAAGTTCTGTTAAACTGAGCCTCAGAGGTTTGTGGGGTTCGTCAGCCCCAACTTCGTATGTAGGGTAGGACGGGGGGGTTTCCTTTTGGGGTTTCCGATTAAACCCCCCCAATCCCAATGATTTCCCACTCCTGGCTCCTTGCGGGGACTCCTCTTGTTTTCTGTTGGTGACCTATAGGTGGGGTTTCTGATTCATCTCATTATAAAGGTTAATCCTCTGTCGGGCCCGGGGGGTCGGGGGACGGGGACCCCGGACAGGCCGAAATCTATCTTTGGCAAACGCAGAACACACAAACACATAAAAGGGGAAATTTGAGCAAAAAGCCCCTTACCGGGGCTTAGTGGTTTAGCATTTCCCCTTCAGCATAGTGCCCCCCGGTTTTTCGAATCCCATCGGGGTGGATTTTTCCCCGCCCCCCGTACGGGGTTTCCTCCGGGTTCTCCGGTTTCCCCCACAGTCCAAAAAAACATGGACAAGCAATTTGAGTTCTCCAAATTCCCCCATAAGAGTGTGTTGTGTGATGAGTGTGCCCGCGATAGATTGCCCCCCCTGTCCTGGGTGTATCTCGCCCAGCGCACCGAAACGTTCTTTTCTCCCTGGATGGGCATGCGGAACCCCCCCCCGCGACCCTAATAGAGGAAAAACTCACCTTAAATCCATGTTTTTGGACTGTGAGGGGGGGCAGAGAACCCGGAGGAAACCCATGGGGACAGGAGACAACATGGAAAACTTCACCCAGATTGGGATTCAGACCAATTCAGAACTCAAAAAGCAATAAAATAGCAGGAGAGGTTTAGGAAGAAAATCACCTTTAAAATCACCTCGGGGGGGGGGGGGGGTCACGGCAGTGCTGCTGTGTTTTTATGTCTCGTGTTTTGTGTAAAACGACGGACAAAGTGTGGACAAGATCTGATTCAGACCTGATTCAGGCTTCATTTACACACGATTCACAAATGATTCAGACTTGATTCGTACTTAATTCAGGCTTGATTTACAAATGATTCACAAATGATTCAGACTTGATTCGTACTTAATTCAGGCTTGATTTACACATAATTCACAAATGATTCGGCCTTGATTCAGACCTGATTCGGCCTTGATTCAGGCTTGATCTACGCATGTTTCACAAATGATTCAGACTTGATTCGTACTTAATTCAGGCTTGATTTACACATGATTCACAAATGATTCGGCCTTGATTCAGTCTCGATTCAGACTTGATTCAGACTTGATTTACACATGATTCACAAATGATTCGGCCTTGATTCAGACCTGATTCGGCCTTGATTCAGGCTTGATCTACGCATGTTTCACAAATGATTCGGTCTTGATTCAGACTTGATTCTGGCTTGATTCAGACCTGATTCAGCCTTGATTTACACATGATTCACAAATGATTCGACCTTGATTCAGACTCGATTCTGGCTTGATTCAGACCTGATTCAGACCTGATTTCAGCTTAATTCAGACTCGATTCTTCCTTGATTCAGAGCTGATTCAGACTTGATTCAGACTCGACTTGGACTTGAGTCACCGCTGATTCAGACTTGATTCAGACTTGATTCAGGCTTGATTCAGGAATCGTTTGGATGATTTGACTCCCGTGTCTCTCTCAGTATGGAGGTGTGGATCTGGTTCCGGGTCGCCCGATCCGAGGTCACGGTGTTTTGGGACGCCCTCTTCAGCTGCACTGTCTCTGTGTTCAGCAGGAGGTGGCCCCTCAGGAGCCCCGGGCCCTTCGCTCTAATCTTAATGCGCACAGACGGACTGGGGCTGATCTGCGGTCTGTTGCTCATCACTAATGAGGAACGTCAGGAGGTTCTATTTTGGGATCAGACGGAGGTGCAGGGTCAGCAGCAGCATGTGGACCTGTATTTAATTAATGTGACGTAAACCTGAGGAGTGAACCGGACACGAAAAAAATTAATCTGCCGTTTTAAGAAATTTATTTCAACCAAATGAAACTCTGAGATCAAACGCAAAGTGGAAACAAAGTCATGTGACTTCTGTTAGAACCGCAGTAATGCCCATCCAGGGGAGAAGGTTTTGGGCGCTGGGCAGATACACCCAGGACAGGGGGGCAATCTATCACTGGGCACACACTCACTCACACACACACTCTATATGGGGCAATTTGGAGAATTCAATTGACCTTGATCCATGTTTTTGGACTGTGGGAGGAAACCACATGAGAACCACGGAGGACACTACCTTTATCTGTGGACACGGGGAGAACTCATTGACCTTGGGAAACTCCACCCAGATTAGGATTCGAACCGGGAATGCCCAGAGCTGAGAGGAGAACATGCTAAACCACTAACACACCATGCCACCCATATATATATACTTATATATATATATATATTTACTAAAACGTGTGAGGGGTGGCACTGTGGCTTAGTGGTTTAGCGTGTTCTCCTCTCAGCTCTGGGCATTCCCGGTTTGAATCCCAATCTGGGTGGAGTTTGCATGTTCTCCCCGTGTCCGCGTGGGTTTCCTCCGGGTTCTCCGGTTTCCTCCCACAGTCCAAAAAACATGGATCAAGGTCAATTGAATTCTCCAAATTGCCCCATATAGAGTGTGTGTGTGAGTGAGTGTGTGCCCAGCGATGGATTGGCGTCCTGTCCTGGGTCTATCTGCCCAGCGCCCGAAACGTTCTCCCCTGGATGGGCATGGGGAACCCCCCCCCCCAATGACCCTAATAGAGGATAAAGCGCGAGATAATGAATGAATAAATTGGAGATATATATATATATAGATATATATATATATCTATAGATATATACTATATATATATATAAATATAAAAAGAATATATAATTTATTTTTTCATATATTCTCATTACTATTATTATTTATTTACACACATGTATAATCTTTATTACTGAATTAATATGTATTTATTTATTCCTGTTTTTTTTATCTGTGTATAATTTGCTTTGACAATACGAAACGTCTATAAAGCAAATTTAAAGTGAGGGAGAGCGAGAGAGAGAGAGAGAGTCCTGTCTGTCCGTCTGCTTTAATGTCGGCAGATGGTGACGGGCTGCAGGTTTTCTCTCGCAGCTCTCGCGTGCAGCCCTTGTGCATTATGCATCATGTTCCAGCAAGCATCGGTGCCGGACAGCTGCATTATCTCTAAAGGACTCCGTCCTCCTCGGGTTCCGAGCGTCTGCGCCGGCTCCGTCTTCGTGCAGAGCTGCTCGGCTCGTCTGCGGCACGGCGACTGCGTCGTGCAGATGCTCCGTCTGCCTCGGTCGGCCCAGATCTGGGACTTCTTTTTTTTTTTTTTTTTTTTTTTTGGTCTGTCCCTCGGTTTTCAGTCGTGTTTTGAATCTGGAGCATCAGAATCTCTAAAGACTTTCCCTGAATAACTCGCCGTGTCCTGCACTCCACAGATCGGAGGTTCTGAGGGGGTGTGTGTGTGTGTGTGTGTGTGTGTGTGTTGTAAACAATGACTCAAGGTTATATGCCTTACACACACACACACACAAACGTATGTTAGAAAATCCATCCATCCATTACCTTCCACTTCATCCTCTATTAGGGTCGCGGTGGGGTTCCCCATGCCCATCCAGGGGAGAACGTTTCGGGCGCTGGGCAGATACACCCAGGACAGGGGGGCAATCTATCACTGGGACACACACTCACTCACAACAGACACACTCTATATGGGCACATTTGGAGAACTCAATTAACCTTGATCCATGTTTTTGGGTTTGGACTGTGGGAGGAAAACCGGAGGAGAACCCAGAGGAAACCCACACCGGACACGGGGAGAACATGGAAACTCCACCCAGATGGGGATTCGAACCGGGAATCCCTAGTGCTGAGAGGAGAACATGCTAAACCACTAAGCCACCGTGCCGCCTTTAATCTCATGCATTCATTTATTCATTGTCTTCCGCTTAATTCTTTACAATGGTCGGGGGGGGGGGGGGGGGGGGGGGGCTGGTGTTCCCCATGCCCATCCAGGGGAGAACGTCTCGGGCGCTGGGCAGATACACCCAGGACAGGACGCCAATCCATCGCTGGTCACACACTCACTCACACAGACACACTCTATATGGGGCAATTTGGAGAACTCAATTAACCTTGATCCATGTTTTTGGTTTGGACTGTGGGAGGAAACCGGAGAACCCGGAGGAAACCCACACGGACGCGGGGAGGACATGGAAACTCCACCCAGATGGGGATATGAACCGGGAATCCCCAGAGCTGAGAGGAGAACATGCTAAACCACTAAGCCACCGTACCGCCTTTAATCTCATTCATTCATTTATTCTTTGTCTTTCCGCTTAATCCTTTACAAGGGTCACGGGGGGGGGGGGGGGGGGGGAGTTGCATGTCCTCCCCGTGTCCGCATGGGTTTCCTCCGGGTTCTCCGGTTTCCTCCCACAGTCTGAAAACATGGGTGCAAAGTAAATTAAAGGCTTTAAATTGACCCTATGTAGTGTGAGTGAGTGTGCCCCCTAGTGTTGTCCTGGGTGTAACTGCCCAGTGTCCGAAACGTTCTCCCCTTTATTTATTTATATAGTGTTTTTACAGAAGTTCGTTATCTCATTGCAGTTCGTTATCTCATTGCAGTTCGTTATCTCATTGCAGTTCGTTATCTCATTCGTTATCCCCCCCCCCCCCCCCGGTGTTGATGTTTTTAACGTGAAAGACCTTGTGAGGACCGCAGGCTCAGCGGGGGACTCGTCCTCTGCGTCCCGTTAATCCTCTGTAAAGATTAAACTCTGCTAACGTCCTCGCCGTGGCGTTCCGGCAGCGTCCCTCACAAACGTTACCCTAACGTTAATCCCACACACACACTCACACACACTCACACACACTCACACACACTCACACACACTCAGTGGAATGTGTCATATCTCTGATTATTAAGTGGAACCTCGTCCCTCGTCTCGCTCTCGTGTCTCGTGTCCTGGTTCTCCGTTTGGAGGAGACGGGCGCAGGCGCAGACGCAGACGCCGTGTTCTGTCTGCGGATCTCGGATCACGTTGCCGGGGGCACGTGCACGCCGTGGTCCTGTGTGCAGGCGGGATTATGAGGACACCTTTCACCCCCGCGCTGCTTCCACTGAGCAGCTGGAGGTCCGGTCGACGAGACCGTCGCTCACGTTACATTTACGTTACATTTACATTACATTACATTTACATTACATTTACATTGCGTTACTTTTACGTTTACATTTGCATTACATTTACGTTTACATTTACGTTACGTTTATGTTACATTTACGTTACGTTTAAATTACCTTTACATAACGTTACATTACGTTACATTACATCACATTTACGTTACATTTAGTTTACATTACATTTACATTTATGTTCCATTTACATTACATTTACGTTTATATTACGTCACATTTACGTTACATTTAGTTTACATTACATTTACATTTACGTTACATTTACATTACATATTTACGTTACATTTACGTTACATTTAGTTTACATTACATTACGTTTATTATTAAGTCACATTTACACATTTATTTACATTACATTACATTTCACGTTATTTACGTTTATATTAGACCGTCACATTTTACGTTACATTTAGTTTACATTACAATTACATTTACATAGTACGTCACATTTACGTTTTTACATTTACATACATTTTACCATTTAACGTTACATTTACGTTACATTTACGTTACATTTAGTTTACATTTCATTTACGTTACATTTACATTACATTTACGTTTACATTATGTTTATATTACGTTTACATTACGTCACATTTACGTTACATTTAGTTTACATTACATTTGCATTGCGTTACATTTACGTTACATTTACATTACATTATATTTACATTACGTTACATTTATGTTTACATTACGTTACATTTACATTTCA
>JAFMOC010000936.1:35000-40000 GCA_019802505.1 Corydoras sp. C115 | reverse complement strand
CGCCCGGAATGTTCTCCCCTGGATGGGCATGGGGAACCCCCCCCCTGCGACCCTAATAGAGGATAAAGCGGAAGATGATGAATGAATGAATATATACAGTGAGGCGGCACGGTGTCTTAGTGGTTTGGCATGTTCTCCTCTCAGCACTAGGGATTCCCGGTTCGAATCCCCATCTGGGTGGAGTTTCCATGTTCTCCCCGTGTTCGCGTGGTAGTTCCTCCGGGTTCTCCGGTTTCCTCCCACAGTCCAAAAACATGGATCAAGTCAATTGAGTTCTCCAAATTGCCCCATATAGAGTGTGTCTGTGTGAGTGAGTGTGTGCCCAGCGATGGATTGGCGCCCTGTCCTGGGTGTATCTGCCCAGCCCCCGAAACGTTCGCCCCTGGATGGGCATGAGGAACAAACCCCCCCCCCCCCCCCCGCAACCCTAATAGAGGGTAAAGCGGAAGATAATGATGGTTGAAAATGTTCGTAAGGTCGACTTAATATCGTCAGGATGGCATTCGTTTATAATACGTAGCCAACTTTAGCCCCCAAGAGGCACAACTTTCACGGAACAAAAATAAATAAATAAATAAATAAAGTTCCGCCTCGTCAGCGCACTCGTCTGTTCACTTTGTTCTGACGTAAAAAAAATATTGTTATATTATATTTATTATGTACTTTAAGAGACACAGATTTTCACTGAACAATTTAATATTCTGTGTTCTAAAGAATGTTGTGTCAACGCCCCTCATTGTTTATTTGTGATTATTGTTTATACGATTATAATCGTGATAATTTTTTTAGATTATAATCGTCTCATCCGTAGTCCCGATCCAGCTGTCCGTGTGATGTGCTTGTGTCCGAACGGGTTCCATGTCCGTAACGTTCTCTTTCCCTGTCCGCAGCGCTCAAATCCTCGCCCTCCAAGAGGGGCCGTGGGGTGCTGGCGTTGCCCAAAAGCAGCGGGCCCGGAGCGGCCTGGTCGGCCAGCCAGCTTCCCTCAGAGCGCGACCACAACATCTACGACCTGAGAGGCGCTCGCAGCTTCCCCGTGCTGGAGAACGAAGGTACGCTGACCCGCCAAGGTTCTCTGACTCGGGGTACGGGGTATTTACTGGGTAAATGGGAGGGGCTGCGTCGGGTAGGGGGGGGGGGGACCCGGTCTCGAACCTGTGACCAACATTGGAGGCAAAATTAGGGAGGTGAGGATGGTTTGGACGTACGCTGAGGAAGAATGAAGGGTTCATTCATTCTTACATTCATTATCTTCCGCTTTATCCTCTATTAGGGTCGCGGGGGGGGTGGGTTCCCCATGCCCATCCAGGGGAGAACGTTTCAGGCGCTGGGCAGATACACCCAGGACAGGACGCCAATCTATCGCTGGGCACACACACACTCACAAACGCACTCCATATGGGGCAATTTGGAGAACTCAATTGACTTTGATCCATGTTTTTGGACTGTGGGAGGAAACCGGAGAACCCGGAGGAAACCCATGCCGACACGGGGAGAACATATAAACTCCACCCAGATGGGGATTCGAACCGGGAATCCATAGTGCTGAGAGAACATGCTAAACCACTAAGCCACCGTGCCGTGGATGAAGGGTTATGTCGGCGAAAGGATGCTGAGGGTGGCGCCACCAGGCAGGTGGAGGAGGGGCAGGACAATCAGGAGGTTGATGGACGTGTTAAGGGAGGACATGCAGAGGGGTCGGGGTGTAGGATGATTTATTGACAGATTGCGCGGAACGTCTTGATCTCGGATAGCTGTGCACCCGCGGGTAGCATCGGAATGCTGATTCAGCGTTTCTCTCGCAGGCCTGCAGCCCTGCACGCCTCCGTCGTTCGAGGAAGCCACCACGGCCTCGGTGGCCACCACTCTGTCCTCCAACACGTCCATATCCATCCCAGAGCGATCTCCATCCGACACGGCCGAGCACCCGCGCTACAGGTGAGTACCACCACGTACCGACATACAGACACACAATACGGGGCAATTTAGAGAAGTCAGTTCACCTTGAATTCATGTTGTTACTCTATGGGTGGAAACCGGAGAACCCGGAGAAAACCCACGCGGACACGGGGAGGACATGGAAACTCCACCCAGATTGGGATTCAAACCGGGAATCCCCAACACTGAACGCTATTATTATTATTATTATTAGTGGTTTAGCATGTTCTCCTCTCAGCACTAGGGATTCTCGGTTTGAATCCCAATCTGGGTGGAGTCTTCATGTCCTCCCCGTGTCCGCGTGGGGTTCCTCCGGGTTCTCCGGTTTCCTCCCACAGTCCAAAAACATGGATCAAGGTCAATTGAGTTCTCCAAATTGCCCCATATAGAGTGTGTCTGTGTGAGTGAGTGTCTGAACGCTATTATTATTATTATTATTATTATTATTATTATTGTTGTTATTGTTATTATTGTGATTATTATATATTTTCTAATTATTATTATGGTTATTTTTATTGTTGTGATTATTATTATTTTATTATATTATTACTATTATTGTTGTTGTTGTTATTATTATTGTTATTATTATTATTATTATTATGGTTATGATTATTGTGCTTATTATTAATGTTTTTTAATTAATATGCTTATTTATTATTGTAATTATTATTATTGTTGTTGTTATTATTATTGTTGTTGTTATTATTATTATTATTATAATTATTATTATTGTTGTTGTTGTTGTTATTATTATTGTCGGTGTTATTATTATTATTATTATAATTATTATTATTGTTGTTGTTGTTATTATTGTTATTATGGTTATTATTGTGATTATTATAGAAAAATTATTATCATTATTATTTTATTATTATTATTATTATTTTTTTTTTTTTTTTTTTTTTATTGTTGTTATTTATAATTTGCGCATTAATAATTCAGAAGCCCGTGGTTCTGGTTCTGATGTTCTGATGTTCTCTTTGTCGTCCCTGCTCCTCCATCTTTTCAGGAGACAGACGCTGAGTCTGAAGGACGGGAATGGAAGGTGAGCCGGAGACTTGATTAGACTCTTTAGGGGGGGGGGGGGGGGGGGGGTCACTGAAACGGGAGTTCCTCACGTCCGTGCTGGTGTTCCGTTCATTAGGGTGGTCGATGTGCATGAGGAGGATCAGCAGACGATCACAGTGCAGGTGGAGGTGAAAAGAGAGCTGGAGGAGGACATCGAGAACGTGATGGAGGAGAGGACCGAGATACCGGCTCAGGAGGAGGCCCAACTCTCCCATACAGCACCCCCTGCAGAGAACATGTGAGAACAACACGCCATTCTACACTCGTCAGTCAAAAGTTAGGACACGCCCCCTTCTTACCGTCACTTATCATACAGATGGGCTTTGTAGTTCTACAATTCCAGACTGTAGTCTGTGTTCTGTTGGTGAGGGGGGTTTAGTGCAGCAGTGCTGCTGGAGATTCATTCCTCCACCTCAGTGACACTGCTGGGATAGGACTAATGCCCCCACCCAAATAACCCCTGCTCTGTGGGGGTACTATTGGGGTTCTGAGCATTAGAACAGAGAACACAGTATGTACTGTAGAACACACACAGATGGACTACAGAATGGAATTGTAGAACTACAAAGTCCATCTTTACGGTACGTGAATCAGGAGACGCTTGCTTGGCAGCAGTCACATGACACAGGAGAGATTCCTGATTGGTGGAAGTCTGTTGTAATGCTGCTGCTTATTAACTTTTAATGAACACACGCACACACACACACACACACACACACACACACACACACACACACACACACACACACATCGTTCGCAGCTTGTTATGCATAAACCCTGTTACTCAGGGACGTACGTGTCGGAGCAGATTAGTGTTATGAAGTTTCCCCTGCAGGACCGCCGCCTCATCGCTCTGTCCTGAATCTCAACAGCTCAAAACAGAACACACACACACTCACACACACACACACACACACACACACACACACACACACACACACACACACACACCCACAAACACACACACACACCGTTCACCTGTCATCACATCATCTCAGCATTAAACATCACCGTTTACTCCCAGCACATACCTCTGTTCTGTAAACCCCCCCCATCCCGACTGTCTACACACACACACACACACACACACACACACCCACAAACACACACACACACCGTCCACCTGTCATCACATCATCTCAGCATTAAACATCACCGTTTACTCCCAGCACATTCCTCTGTTCTGTAACCCCCCCCCCCCCATCCCGAATGTCTACACACACACACACACACACTCACACACACACACTCACACACACACACACACACACCCACACACACACACACAAACCGTCCACCTGTCATCACATCATCTCAGCATATGTGCGTTTACTTAGCACATGGAAGTGTCTACACACACACACACACACACTCACACACACACACACACACAGTTAAATGATGATGTGCGGGGTTATGGAAGTGTGTGCGTGTGTGTGTGTTTCAGTGAGCCGGAGGACGCCGAGCTCGTCTTCTCTCCCGACGTTCGTGAAACGGCGATCCTGGATGACGAGCCGGCGGACGCCCTCGAACCCGCGCAGACCCCGGGGTTCCCGCCGTCTGAGTCTCCGGCGGCTGATGAGTCTCTCCAGACCGTCACCCTAGATACAGGAGCAGCGGCGCCTCCGCCTCCGGCGTCCTCCAGGAGGCGCTCCGAGTCGCTCAGCCATGGATCAGTGGAGGACGAGGTCGTGCCAAACGCTGACATCTACTTTGTAAGTTCTCCTTTTCAGAGTGACGTGTGAGGAGGGTGAGTGCGGTGTGAGGCAATGTGAGGCAGTGTGTGAGGAGTGTGTTAGGCAGTGTTAGGAAGTGTTAGGAAGTGTTAGGCAGTGTGAGGAGTGTGTGAGGAGTGTGTGAGGAGTGTGTGAGGAGTGTGTGAGGAGTGTGTGAGGAGTGTGTTAGGCAGTGTTAGGCAGTGTTAGGCAGTGTTCGGCAGTGTGAGGAGTGTGTGAGGAGAGTGTGAGGCAGTGTGAGGCAGTGTGAGGCAGAGT
>JAFMOC010000936.1:0-25000 GCA_019802505.1 Corydoras sp. C115 | reverse complement strand
TCCTCCCACAGTCCAAAAACATGGATCAAGGTCAATTGAGTTCTCCAAATTGCCCCATATAGAGTGTGTCTGTGTGAGTGAGTGTGTGCCCAGCGATAGATTGGCGCCCTGTCCTGGGTGTATCTGCCCAGCGCCTGAGACGTTCTCCCCTGGATGGGAATGGGGAACCCCCCCCTCCCCCCCCCCAATAGAGGAGAAAGCAGAAGATAATAAATGAAGGAACATCAAGCCCCTCGTCTGCGTCACCTTTAGGTGCGAAACTGTTTGTATTTACGCACTGTACACCTACAGTTCACTTTAGTAGGTTCTCCTCGTTTCGTCTATTGCATCACCTCCACGTACTGTATAGATGGAGGTGGTAGTTCTATAGTTACAGACTGTAGTTCACGTGTACGAGTCTGTGTCTGCGTATTAGTTAAACACAGAGGTTCGAACCCGAGTTCGCCAAGTGTGGGCACTGCCTCTAACCCTCACTGCTGTACCGAGAATCATCCACCACCCTAATAATCCTGAATGGTGAGGGTCCAGATCATCAGAGAACAGAATGGAACTATAAAACCATGAAGGCCATCTACACCAGGGGTGGGCACACTGTGGCCCGCGGGCCGGATGTGGCCCGTTAGGCTTTTTAATCGGCCCCCCATGGACGTGTCCAAATTAAATTATCAAAAGATTAAATTTATTAGGCAGCACGGTGTCTTAGTGGTTTGGCATGTTCTCCTCTCAGCGCTAGGGATTCCCGGTTCGAATCCCCATCTGGGTGGAGTTTGCATGTTCTCCTCGTGTCCGTGTGGGTTTCCTCCGGGTTCTCCGGTTTCCTCCCACAGTCCAAAAACACGGATCAAGGTCAATTGAGTTCCCCAAATTTGCCCCATATAGAGTGTGTCTGTGTGAGTGAGTGAGTGTGTCCCAAGCGATAGATTGCCCCCCTGTCCTGGGTGTATCTGCCCAATGCCTGAAACGTTCTCCCCTGGATGGGCATGGGGAACCCCCCCCCCCCCCCCCCCCCCCCCCCGCGACCCAAATAGAGGATAAAGCGGAAGATAATGGATGGATACATTTATTAGATCATTTTACCTTGCAATACCTGCATTCCCCCAATAGATGGTGCACTCCACGCTTTCTGTTTTTTTTTTTATTTCTCCGCTTTGCCTTGTGAGCCTGTTTGCAAAAATTGAAGTGGACCAAAGAAAAGAGTCACCCCCCCCCCCCCCCCGTTCTACAGCGTCCAGCATGCAGACAAAGCGGTCAGTAAGGTGGAGACGGGGCGTCGCTACGGTGATGCAGTGGACGTTCTGCGTCCGCAGGTTTTTCGGGATCGATCGTAATTCCCGTCGTCTTCGGCGTTCCGAAAACTCAACCCTTGACCTTCACGCTGACTCTTGACCTTCATCCCCCCCCCAAAACGAGCAGCGACGTCCAGTTCGAGGATCCGGTTTCCATGGAAACGTCTTTTTGATTGTGGATCGTCGTCGACGTTCCGACCCGTTTAAACTTTCGACGGACGGCGACCTCGTTTCCATGGCGACGTCCCACCGCGGGACAAACCGCCTTCTTGAGACGGATGGTTTCCATAGAGACGGTTCGGTCGTCGCCGGCGTCCGTGCGGATGCTGTGTAGTCGTAGGTCGGGTCTTCGGTTCCTTCGGTTCCACGGGACGGCTGCGATGGAGCGTCCTCGTCCTGTAGGTCAGTGTCCTCCACGGTCAACGTGTAACGCCGTGCTGTCCGCGTGTGGATCCATGCGTGGGGGGGGGGGGAGTGTGTGTGTTTTGTAAAGTGCGCCACCTACGGTTCCTCCTGACGTTGCATGTACTGATATATAAATCTGTAAAGCCGTGGCGTCCGTGTCCCTGTGTCCCTGTGGCCCCGTGTCCCTGTGGCCCCATGTCCCCTGTGGCCCCGTGTCCCCGTACAGACTGCTGGATGATGACGGTGTAAAAACAAACTAAATAAACGTGTTGATGGATTATCGGACCGTGTGCTCGTTCTCGGGTCATTTTGAAGAATGGATTCTGATTGGGGCGGGTGGTTTGGCATGTTCTCCTCTCAGCGCTGAGGGATTCCCGGTTCGAATCCCCATCCGGGTGGAGTTTCCATGTTCTCCCCGTGTCCGCGTGGGTTTCCTCCGGGTTCTCGGGTTTCCTCCCACAGTCCAAAAACATGGATCAAGTTCAATTGAGTTCTCCAAATTGCCCCATATAGAGTGTGAGTGTGTGTCCAGCGATGGATTGTCCCCCTGTCCTGGGTGTATCTGCCCAGCGCCCCAAACGTTCTCCCCTCGGTGGGCATGGGGAACCCCCCCCAGCGACCATAATAGAGGATAAAGCGGAAGATAATGGATGCATTATTGTCTAATGCAGCACGGTGGCTTAGTGGTTTAGCATGTTCTCCTCTCAGCGCTAGGGATTCCCGGTTCGAATCCCAATCCGGGTGGAGTTTCCATGTTCTCCCCGTGTCCGCGTGGGTTTCCTCCAGGTTCTCCGGTTTCCTCCCACAGTCCAAAAACATGGATCAAGTCATTTGAATTCTCCAAATTGCCCCATATAGAGTGTGTGTGTGTGAGTGAGTGTGTGCCCAGTGATAGATTGGCGCCCTGTCCTGGGTGTATCTGCCCAGCGCCCGAAACGTTCTCCCCTGGATGGGCATGGGGAACCCCACCGCGACCCTAACAGAGGATAAAGCGTAAGATGGATGGCTGGATTGTGATTGGACGGGTTCCTCGCGTGTGTTTTTCAGTTTAAAGCCCTCACTCGGTTCACGAACAGCGCGGCGGCGGCCTCCTCGAACTCCCCCTGCCCCATGCCCACGCCCCCCCGCTGCCCGCCGCCGGAGCGCGCCATGATGCGGGCCAGCTCCGCGGGCGAGAGCTTGGCGCCGGCCTGCAGGAAGCGCGTGGCGTCGGCGCCGTGGGCGGTGCGCAGGGCGTCTCGCAGGGCCTCCAGCACGGCGAGGCAGACGCCGCGCTCCGCCGCCCGCCCGCCGCCGCTCAGCACGCCCGAGTACAGCCGGCGCGCCCTGCACGCGTACTCGGCGAAGGCGGCGCACGCGGTCACGGCCTGCCGGAACGGCTCGAACGCCACCGCCTCGTAGTCGTGGCAGCGCAGGCGGCGCAGCAGGGGGTCGGCCGCCGCCGCAGACAGGCCGCCCGCGCCGCACACCCGCCGCAGGGTCTCGTTGTGCAGGCGGCCGATCACGCCGCCGGGGGCGCGTCCGTGAAGCGCGCAGCCGGCGCGGCTCAGCAGGTCGTACGCCGCGCGGACGTTGTTGGAGAAGGCGGGTCTGCAAGACAAACACAGGAGTTAACAATAAAAACTTGAGACGCGATGACGTCATGGGCGGCTTGGTGGTTTAGCATGTTCTCCTCTCGGCGCCAGGGAGTCCCGGTTTGATGGTGGACCGCCTCCAAAGCAGTTCCAGAGAGATGGACGTATGTCTGATCTCTAAACTATAATAAATACAATTTACTCCTATAATAATTAAACTAGGGCGGCACGGTGGCTTAGTGGTTTAGCATGTTCTCCTCTCAGCACTGGGTGGAGTTTCCATGTCCTCCCCGTGTCCGCGTGGGTTTCCTCCGGGTTCTCCGGTTTCCTCCCACAGTCCAAAAACATGGATCAAGGTCAATTCATTCATTCATTATCGTCCGCTTTATCCTCTATTAGGGTCGCAGTGGGGTTCCCCATGCCCATCCAGGGGAGAACGTCTCGGGCGCTGGGCAGACACACCCAGGACAGGGCGCCAATCCATCGCTGGGCACACACTCACTCACGCATACACACTCTATATGGGGCAATTTGGAGAACTCAATTGACTTGTTCCATGTTTTTGGACTGTGGGAGGAAACCGGAGAACCCGGAGGAAACCCACATGGAAACTCCACCCAGATGGGGATTCGAACCGGGAATCCCTAGTGCTGAAAGGCGAACATGCTAAACCACTAAGCCACCATGCCGCCCTATTATTATTATAATTATTAATATTATTATTCATTCATTCCATTTGTCCGCCTGCAGGGCCTCGTTGCTGAAGTGTTCGGAGAGGAAGGCGAGCGGCTGCTCGGGCCGGACCTCCAGCAGCTTGAGCAGCGCCCCGCTGAGCAGCGCGTCCGCGCCGGACTGACACAGGAACTCCTCATCGCTCTCCGCTTTCACCGGCTTCATGTCCGCCGCGGCTCCGGCTCCGGCTCCGGCACCGAGACCGGGACAGGCACCGGGACAGGCACGCCGTCTGTCCGCCATCACAGCGCCGCGTCCCGGCTCCTCACAGCGCCGCGTCCCGGGACGACCGACAACGCGACGGAGCGGACAGCGCGCGTGCGCAACCACTCCCAAATGGCGATGCTCACTACGTAGGGTTCAACAAGCCCGCCCTCTAGTGCACTTCGTTTCACAACATTAGCTGTTTAAAACTCGCCCTGTTTTACTACTACACTAACTAACCAATTATCTATCGATCACTTATCGCCTTCTGATCAATACCGGCCACTTTATTAGGAACTATTAACATTGTTAGGTTCGGTGTTTGGACACGGTGGCTTAGTGGTTTGGCATGTTCTCCTCTCAGCACTAGGGATTCCCCGGTTCGAATCCCCAATCTGGGTGGAGTTTCCATGTCCTCCCCGTGTCCGCGTGGGTTTCCTCCGGGTTCTCCGGTTTCCTCCCACAGTCCAAAAACACGGATCAAGTCAATTGAGTTCCCCAAATTGCCCCATATAGAGTGTGTTTGTGTGAGTGAGTGTGTGTCCAGTGATAGGTTGGCGTCCTGTCCTGGGTGTATCTGCCCAGCGCCCGAGACGTTCTCCCCTGGATGCGCATGGGGAACCCCCCCCCGCCCCGCGACCCTAATAGAGGATAAAGCAGAAGATAATGGATGTTTTTTTTTTTTGTTTATATTGTATCTTACTGACACCAGGGGCGGCACAGTGGTTTGGCATGTTCTCCTCTCGGCGCTAGGGATTCCCGGTTCGAATCCCCAATCTGGGTGGAGTTTCCATGTCCTCCCCGTGTCCGCGTGGGTTTCCTCCCACAGTCCAAAAAACATGGATCAAGTCAATTGAATTCTCCAAATTGCCCCATATAGAGTGTGTCTGTGTGAGTGAGTGAGTGTGTGCCCAGTGATGGATTGGCATCCTGTCCTGGGTCTACCTGCCCAGCGCCCGAAACGTTCTCCCCTGGATGGGCATGGGGAACCCCACCGCGACCCTAATAGAGCATAAATCAGAAGATGTTTTTTTGTTTATATTGTATCTTACTGACGCCATCTGTGGCCTCCATTCATTTCTTGCACCCTTCCTCACACACGACCTCCACAAAGTAGGCATCATCCAGGTGGTGGATGGACCTCAGCACTACAGTGACACTGACGGGGTGGTGGTGGTGGTGTGTGGTAGTCCACAGCTCCACCTTCAAGAAGTAAAAACAAGAGACAAAAGTTCACTTTGTCTGAAGCTTCCACACAGAACGGATCTTCGTCGTCCCCAAGTGGGACTCGAACCCGGGACGCTCTAGCTGTTTGGTGGAGGTGTTAACGGTTGCACCACCGGTTTACACAATGATTGCAAACACTTCATACAAATCACACATCTGTATCTTAAGCATTACAGTTTAATAGCCATTATTTAACAACCAGCGCTGATTACATCTCAAACTATTACATCACCTTCCTGCTTCGCTTTATCAGGTTCGCTTTATCAGGTTCTCCTTTCTATTTAATTAGTACAACTGAGCATATTTTGTAATCCTGTAATTAGACTCGGTAGTCCATCGGTTTCTCTATGATAGAATATTAATTTAGAATTTAGCCCTCTTCTCTGGACAGAGCAGGTAATAACTGAGTGGTTGATGATGATCAGTACTGCAGTGATGGACGGTGGTGGCGTCGATCAGGAACAGCACAAAAAAAAAAGTCTTACCACCGGCATCCTGTAGGTGGAGCTGAAACAACAGCAGATAAGTGCAAAAAACAATGACGTGTTATTATTAAAGTGGCATATTCAATGCAGTCTGTAGAATTCTGTACAAATTCTGAGGCTGTCTCTACAGATGCCGTAACATCTGGAGCTTAGTGGAAATTTTAAAAGTATAAACGCTGCATTTTATATTAAGGAAATGTGGGCGTGGCTCATCGCACTAAACTCTTCTGGTCAGTGATGGCATTACACGCCATGCAGAGGTAACCGCTGGCGACCGTTTGCTCTTCTTTCACGGCCACGTGGCTCTGCGTTCCGTTCGTCTCACAGTTGGGTGTGAAGCTTCTCGTCATCTTGTGCTCGAGCTGCATGTGGTTCTGAGGGGGGAGACCGAGACAGGCCCTGTGGAACACAAACATTCATTCATCCATTATCTTCGGCTTTATCGTCTATTAGGGTCGCGAGGGGGTTCCCCATGCCCATCCAGGGGAGAACGTCTCGGGCGCTGGGCAGATAGACCCAGGACAGGGCGCCAATCCATCACTGGGCACACACTCACTCACACAGACACACTCTATATGGGGCAATTTGGAGAACTCAATTGACTTGATCCATGTTTTTGGACTGTGGGAGGAAACCGGAGAACCCGGAGGAAACCCACGCGGACACGGGGAGAACATGGAAACTCCACCCAGATGGGGATTCAAACCGGGAATCCCTAGCGCTGAGAGGAGAACATGCTAAACCACTAAGTCACTGTGCCGCCGAGACACAAACAGAAAAAACAAAAACAAAGAATTATGATTCAGCAAGGGCGGCACGGTGGCTTAGTGGCTTAGCATGTTCTCCTCTCAGCACTAGAGATTCCCGGTTCGAATCCCCATCTGGGTGGAGTTTCCATGTTCTCCCCGTGTCCGCGTGGGTTTCCTCCGGGTTCTCCGGTTTCCCCCACAGTCCAAAAACATGGATCAAGTCAGTTGAGTTCTCCAAATTGCCCCATATAAAGTGTGTCTGTGTGAGTGAGTGTGTGCCCAGCGATAGGTTGGCGCCCTGTCCTGGGTCTATCTGCCCAGCGCCCGAAACGTTCTCCCCTGGATGGGCATGGGGAACCCCCCCGCGACCCTGATAGAGGATAAAGTGGAAGATAATGGATGGATGGATGATTCAGCAACTTTTTTTTCCTCAGAAACAGACAGTCGTGTAATTGTATTAATACAATCTGAACGGTGGAAGTGAAAATGTTACTAATAAAGTGGCCAGTGAGTGTAAACATAAGTTAGACTACAGTACTAATTAGTAGAAAGTAATAGACGTCCCGTGTGAGATTTGTTAATTTAAACAAAAAATAAGTGTAAAAATAAAATATCAGTAATAATTAGATCAACATAAAACATTTAACATTAAAAACCAAAGACAAACCCAGCTTGCGTTCGCACTCGCACCTCATGATGTTTTCAATGCAGGCTCTTTGGCGGAAGAATGCGTTGACGACCGGTGCCCCTGGTGGTACGAGCGGGGCTTTGCAGAGGAAGCTGAGCAGTGACAGCACGCTGTGGAAGGACTGGAAGGATGAATCGTGCTGAGAGCGGAAGCTGATCCTCTGACAGAGTTCCGTCAGGACGAGCAGGTCCATAGGTGAAGGGTGAGATTTGTGGGTAAAAGGTTACGCCGCTGGAAACTCACTTCACAAGTGTTGTGCAGAGCGATGGTGTTCGTGCCGCCCATCATTATCTCCGATGTGTACTCGTCCATCGCCCGCTTGCTGTCTCCCACACAGGGAAGCAGATTAATAATATGACAACACACCGCCGGACCCCGTATGAAGATTATATAACTATGTACTTAATGACCACCTGGAGCCAAAGGAGTCACATGGATACACATCAAAAAGGTTGACTAATTGTCAGTCTTGTAAACGAGACAATGCTGAACTTCGCTTAGTTTCATCGCCAAAGTTGTAAAACAGAAAATAAAACAAGGAGTCTGCAATGTATTTCGGACAGTTCTTTGTTTCCATCTGTGTGGGATCGAAAATTTGGCTCACTGCTCACTTTTCTCTGGTTCGCTTATTTTTTTACAAACGGGAACAAAAGACAAAGCAACGAAATAAAGTAGAACATAAAACACAGAACCAGTGGTATGCACCATCTATTGGGGATACACAGGTATAGCAGGGAAAAGGAATGCAAGAAAGATCTAATAATAGATTATTATGATATAGTTTGGACAAGTTCAGGGGGCCGGATTAAAAAGCCTAAAGGGCCACATCTGGCCCACGGACCATAGTTTGCCTACCCCTGGACTACACACTCTCACACAGACACATACACACCAAATAGGACCAATTTATATGACTAACACGGTTAACACAATAACTTTAGATCGCTCCTGTACGCACACAGTGGTCAGGCTTTTCCCCAGGTCCGTACAGCACCGGATTGGAGCGCACCATGTCGTCGACCACATTACTTTTGGAGATCTCCTTAGAGCGGAACTGCTGTGGAGCTGACAGGTTCATGCCGTCGTTGTTGCCCAAGTGATTGTAGCTCACAATAGCAGTTGGCTGTGAATACGGAGAGAAAATGCGTATCAGAAAATCCCGTATTTATACACTTGCGTATTTGTAATGCATTTCTCATTATTCAAAGTCATAAATACCTTGATTCCAGCACTGACTAGAAAGTCCACGAGGACAGATTTCAGCTTGGTTTGTCCTGATTTGAAGTCATCTCCTCCGATGAAGACCCCCAGTTGAGAAGCCAGTTCCACAGCTCCGGGGACAAAGGTGTTTTGGGGCGAGCCGTTGAGGTAGGCACAGCCCTCCAGTATACTAGCAACTGCGAACAGAGTGGATGGAGATACCTCTCCTCCGTTCTATAAACGATGACAAGAACAAGACTGGATTGTTTATAAAACGCATAACACAGTGTTCGCTTTCGGTTCAGGTTTGGTATCTGACATTGTATTGACATCCACCTGAATGGTAGCAAGAAGGTTCTCTGCTGTGTCATTGACCCCGGGCCGGATGTCGCAGAACCTCTCGGTGTTGGCCGTCCACAGCACGATGACTTTGTCCACGCCACTCTGGTTCTTGAAACTGCGGATATCTCTGCGGATCTGTTCCATCTGCGTGGGTCATTACGTCATCAGCGTTACAGCGGGCTACTCTGAAACCCTGCTCACACATCAGAAGATGGTATTTTTTTTATCTTCGTACCTGTTCTGCCTTCGTGCCACTGAGGACGTTGTCGGCTCGGTGCTCCTGATTGGCTGCAATAAAATCTTGGATATAAACCGAGGGCCGGGGTTTGAGCTGGCTCATGTACGGACGAAGCTTCTCCTGAAGGCTCCAGTCAAGGACCTGAGCGCGCTCCATAGCACGGCCAAGATCCATGGAGGAGATGTCCCAGCCTGGAAAACACAGTAGTGATGACATCACAGGTTTGTATGCTGATACAACAGGTTATGAATTTTATTATTTTATTAGGTTTGGAAATCGGTCACAGTTACTTGCCCAGTCCAGATGCTGTGTTTTAAACAAACACAACTTATAATATTTATGCAACTATGGAACGTATACAGCAGGCTATAAATGGGTGGGGCTAGCCATGACAAAAGAGAATGTTCAATTTAACCAATAAACATCACTTTGTTTAATAATTCATTCATTATCTTCCGCTTTATCCTATATTAGGGTCGTGGGGGGGGGTGTTCCCCATGCCCATCCAGGGGAGAACGTCTCGGGCGCTGGGCAGATAGACCCAGGACAGGGCACCAATCTATCGCTGGGCACACACTCACTCACACAAACACACTCTATATGGGGCAATTTGGGAGAACTCAATTGACTTGATCCATGTTTTGGACTGTGGGAGGAAACCGGAGAACCCGGAAGAAACCCACACAGACACGGGGAGAACATGGAAACTCCACCCAGATGGGGATTCGAACCGGGAATCCCTAGCGCTGAGAGGAGAACGTGCTAAAGCACTAAGCCACCGTGCCTTGTTTAATAATACTTAATAAATATAGTATAAGTAAAGCACCACTAGAGCAGAGGCTCTGATTCTGTTCCATAATGATAAGAACTATCTGAGTGAGGTAATAATATATGGAAATTAACAAACCCCCAGAACCCCCATGAATCATGCCAAAGTGATCAAACCTTCTGTTCGAAGTATTTTTTGAAACATTATTATATAAAAAGTGCATCATCTTACCATCGAACACAATGTCATTAGGATGCACCATTGGCAGCAGGTCTCTAAAAGGAACAAATACCTCTCCTTGAGGTCCAGAGCCCAATGAAACGGTGGACGCCTCCAGCAGGGATCCATAGTAATTGGCACTCTGGTAACAACACAAAGAAAAAGTGAACCAGAGATGAATAAACATTTATCTATATATACATTTAAGTAGACATCTCAGATATATACATACATATCATAAATTATACATTAGTACTGGGATGTTTTTGACAGAGATTATTCGTGTTGTGGATTATTTGAAACAATACAACAAGTGGACACCCCCTCCAAGATGTCAAAATATGAAGGACTGTCTGACCTTGACACCATACTTAGTTGGCCAGTTCAGGTTGAGCTTATTGGCCAGGACGGCGGCCGTGACGGTGCAGCCGTTGTTTCCGCCCCAGCCCACCAACATCACACCCAACCTGGGCACGCGGCGCTCTGTGCGGAAAGTGAAGTTAGTCGAGTGAGGGGTCACCTAAAACAAAAAGAAATGCTTAAAAGGCCATTCCACACGATTTTCATAACTGAGCAGTGATTTAAAAAGGTATTCGAGTATTTAAAATATCACATAAACCCATGACCTGCAATATAAATGGTTCGCATCCCCATCTGGGTGGAGTTTCCATGTTCTCCCCGTGTCCGCGTGGGTTTCCTCCGGGTTCTCCGGTTTCCTCCCACAGTCCAAAAACATGGATCAAGTCAAGTGAATTCTCAAAATTGCCCCATATAGAGTATGTGTGTGTGAGTGAGTGTGTGCCCAGCGATGGATTGGCGCCCTGTCCTGGGTCTATCTGCCCAGCGCCCGAGATGTTCTCCCCTGGATGGGCATGGGGAACCCCACGGCGACCCTAATAGAGGATAAAGTGGGAGATGATGAATGAATGAATACAATGATAAATATTTATGTCCAATAGGTGTTTTCTTTCCATAATGCAGTGATTCTCAATTATTTTCTGTTAAGCCACCTTAGGAACAAGAAAACATTTTGCGCCCCCCCCCCCCCCACACACACACACGCGCTCGCCCTCACCCCACCACCCCCCAAAATTGGTAATATGACAAAATTGGATAAAGTATTTTTACATGCCCACTGTAGAATCATTTGTCTATATATTGTTATATGTGCACCTCTTTTGTAACAATGTATCCTTATTAACAATAAAGAAAACAAAAAAGAAAGAAATATAGATGAACTTAGAACAAAGAATAAGTTTATCAACTTTGTTTTTTAGTTTGTAACAGAAACGAATGAAATCCTTATTTAAACCAGAAACATTTTTGAACCGACTGGCGTTTCATACTGAAAAATTAAATTAAATGAAATCAATAAATAATAATACATTCAAATTCATCAGCAACATTAATTCAGGAGAACAACATATTAACACTTTAACCTACAAAACAAAAATGAATACCACAATTTGTGCTTCGTTTTTTTTTCCGCAAACGAAGTCAGTTGTGACAACACATTCATTCATTCATTATCTCCCGCTTTATCCTCTATTAGGGTCGCGGTGGGGGGTTCCCCATGCCCATCCAGAGGAGAACGTTTCGGGCGCTGGGCAGATAGACCCAGGACAGGGCGCCAATCCATCGCTGGGCACACACTCACTCACACACACACACTCTATAAGGGGCAATTTGGAGAATTCAATTGACTCGAACCATGTTTTTGGACTGTGGGAGGAAACCGGAGAACCCGGAGGAAACCCACGCGGACACGGGGAGAACATGGAAACTCCACCCGGATGGGGATTCGAACCGGGAATCCCTAGCGCTGAGAGGCGAACGTGCTAAAACCACTAAGCCACCGTGGCGCCCTACCTTTATTTATATAACCTGTATTATAAACCACAAATATGAGGCTTTTATGATTATGGGGGCACACCCCACTATTTGAGAAGGACTGACATGATGCTATCAATCTGAAGGTTGTGGGTTCAAATCCCAGGTCCACTGAAGTTACCAGTGTGGGTCCTTGAGTAAGACCCTTAACCCTCATTGCTCCAGGGATGTTGTGATGAACCCTGTGCTCACCTTGTAAGTCGCTTTGGATAAAAGCGTCCAATAAATGACCAAATGACCAAATGTAAATGTAAATAATGAGGTGCTCACCGTGTAGGCTTCTCCATCACAGCACACAGTGGAGGTCTGATAACAGTAGAGGGCCTCGATGTGCTGCTCGGTGTAAAGCACATTCGGGGCTGTTAATCCGGATTTTCTCAGGCATTATTTAGGAGCCGAAGATAACAACTACAATAAACACACAACTGCACGAAGACAACACAAAGACATCCGTCGTTACTCTGAAGTCAATGTTAACATCGGCATTTAACACAGTATCGTAAAATTCCGTTACACCAATTTAAACCGACGATATTAAATAAAACCGTAATACCGAAAACACACAAATCTCGTTTTCGTTTCTCTGTTCACGACGCTTTAAAGGCAAACTAAATACCTCAATTTTAGTGTTTTATTAAAGAAATAAAAACCAACCTCGGGTTTAAAACAGCGGGACGTAAAGAACAACAACAACAAACAACAACAGAGAGCATCTGACTGACAGCCGGCGGTCGGGTCCTCTACTTATAAGTTTTTAAGCGCACGCGGGCACCGCCCACCGGCCAATCAGATTCGCGCAGGCCTCGTCCTATAGAAACTTCGAGAAACATCCCTCAGTCAGAAGAGAGCAGTGATGGGCGAACCGGCTCTTTTTTCAGAGAGCCGGTTCTTTTGGCTCGGCTCCCTTGAGTTCTTTTGTAGCTTAAAGCAGCTCATTACCAAATTATGTGTACAATTAATTAATTCATTCATTATCTCCCGCTTTATCCTCTATTAGGGTCGCAGGGGGGGGGTTCCCCATGCCCATCCAGGGGAGAACATCTCGGGTGCTGGGCAGATAGACCCAGGACAGGGCGCCAATCCATCGCTGGGCACACACTCACTCACACACACACACACTATATGGGGCAATTTGGAGAACTCAATTGACTTGATCCATGTTTTTGGACTGTGGGAGGGAACCCAACAAAGCACGCCGCTTAAAATAATAAATAACCGAGCGTATGAACTATTTTTAAGTGTTAAAGCCACTGAACTGTCATAATTGATAAACACACACGTTCTGCAGGGTGTGGGAAATAACTAAGTAACGTGATCACTTTTAATAAGTTATAAATAAAAAAAAAAAAAAACCACTAGAGATTTGCATTGTAAATTTCCATTCAAGCTCAAGCCAAATCTCTTCCGTAGACCTAAAAGCTCAATGGAAATTTCCACTATGAGCTGCAGGGAGTGTCTGAGTTCTGCATATTTCTGCACAGACTAAACTCTCACGCTGTTAAGATTGCTGTTATTAGGCTGCATCATTAATATTGATATTAATATATAACCAACGGCACCCATTTAGTCTATAATGTACAAACAGCCCTTATTTACACCCCCAAATTCAGTCCACATCATTTACGATGTTTCATATATTATACATGAACATTTATCCATCCGTTATCTTCCGCTTTATCCTCTATTAGGGTCACGGGAAGGGGGGGGGGGTTCCCCATGCCCATCCAGGGGAGAACGTTTTGGGCGTTGGGCAGATACACCCAGGACAGGGCGCCAATCCATCACTGGACACACACTCACTCACACAAACACACACTCTATGAGGCAATTTGGAGAATTCAATTGACCTTGATCCATGTTTTGGGACTGAGGGAGGAAACCGGAGAACCCAGAGGAAACCCACAGAGACACGGGGAGAACATGGAAACTCCACCCAGATTGGGATTCGAACCAAGAATCCCCAGTGCTGAGAGGAGAACATGCTACCCAGGACAGGGCGCCAATCTATCGCTGGACACACACACACTCTATATGGGGCAATTTGGAGAATTTAATTGACCTTGATCCATGTTTTTTTGGACTGTGGGAGGAAACCGGAGAACCCGGAGGAAATCCACGTGGACACGGGGAGAACATGGAGACTCCACCCAGATGGGGATTCGAACCGGGAATCCCTAGCACTGAGAGGAGAACATGCCAAACCACTAAGCCACTGCATCGCCCATGATGATTTATATATAGTACAAATCATGTTTAAAGCAAATTATTTATGTCAAAGTAACAATAGTCTTTTTTTATGCTTAAAAACGGATAAAATAAGTTTTATAATAAATTATACTCGGCCTGAGCACCATCTTATGTCAACTCTTCAAGATGTAGATAAAATACATTCCAAGTGACATACAATTATTTAAAGCTTAATTACATTTAAAGCTTTAAGCATTTGAAAAATATCGAACCAGTTTTTATGATGCGTCTAATTCTAACCTTAAACTCAGCCGTTTCCCAATATGAACAAATATATTTGTTAGCAGTTTTAATACAGCAGCTCTATAAGATTAATCGGTCGTGTTGAAATGCTCCATCGAGACCAAACTTCAAATCTGTATTTGGCTTAAACCTTAATGGAAATTTCCACAGTCTGAAGATCACTGAACAAACTGGTATTACAGTATTCAGAGAATGATTTCAAAAGGGTGCGCGCAAGCCAGCAAAACACTGAAGGGTGGATGTTTTTCGTTTGTTTTCAATTCTGAGAACATACCATACACTAAAAACATGGTTAAGCTTTTTAATCAGCCTTTGCATCATCTTTAATTATAATTTATGCCTTTGTCTCTGTTGCAGTGTTTGTTGATGAAAGCAATCAATAATAACAACAAAAAAAAAATGTATTTGTGCAAATGTGGATGTGTATGTTATTTTTTTTATCATGGCTAGTTTTTTTATTCATTCATTCATTATCTCCCGCTTTATCCTCTATTAGGGTCGCGGTGGGGTTCCCCATGCCCATCCAGGGGAGAACGTCTCGGGCTCTGGGCAGATAGACCCAGGACAGGGCGCCAATCCATCGCTGGGCACACACTCACTCACACAGACACACTCTATATGGGGCAATTTGGAAAACTCAATTGACTTGATCCATGTTTTTGGACTGTGGGAAGAAACCGGAGAACCCGGAAGAAACCCACGCGTACACGGGGAGAACATGGAAACTCCATCCGGATGGGGATTCGAACCGGGAATCCCTAGCGCTGAGAGGCGAACGTGCTAAACCACTAAGCCACCGTGCCGCCTTAGTTTTTTTTTTAATTAAACGATATAAATTCACTTATTTCCTTTAACAATACTATAAAACTACATAAATATTTAATGCCTCTCTAAATGTTTGTAAAAATGTCAAAGTCATCTTTATGTCTTTGAATTGGCGTGATATTAGAATCCAAACGCAAGTATTAAATGAACTTTTATACAGTCCATAAACAAACCTCATGACATGCGCAGAAGGCAAACTGCCCTCCTCCCACCTTTTAATAAAACATGCTCTGGCTCCCCAAAAAAAAAAAAAAGGCACACCTCTCTCGAACACTTGAGCACCAGCACACCGACTCTCAGGGAAAGCAGGGACCGGATCTGCAACAAGTATTGCAGCATCTCAAAAGGAAATAACAGGTCAGTTGCAAAACTCAGCATCATGGACATTTTTTTTTTACTTATGCTCGAATCATAAAAAAAAATATATAGTTTTTTTTTTGTTTTTTTTTAAATCTGTGCAGTCTCACTATTAAACTCCCATAATGAATTATGAATACATAACATACACATACAATATGCAGTTAAAGGTCATTATAGTCACTGCCGGGGTCTGTGGTATGAATCTTACATGCACACATCACACTGTTCAGTATTAATAAATCTGTGCAGTAACCTTAAATAATTATCATAATATTATTAAAGAACATTTATGAATGCATTATCGGGTATAAATCTACTACACTACTGTTCCGTAATGATGCTGACGCAAGTGGAAGCTGACTCGATGGCTCCGAATGGGCGAAACATCATAGCTGACCTCTTCTCCCTTTTAACTTGGGGAGCCCTCCCGCTGCCAGAAAACTGTTTCAAAGCACATTCGAAAGGGTCAAAGTCTTCTGTAATGCTGATTCTCTCAGCTTAAAAAATGATCGGTGATGAAACCCAACGCCAGGTTTTATTAGTGACGGACTTTAAATCAAATGGCATGTTTGGTTGATGACTGTATTCCCTGTGTTTTTAAGGGAGAACTAAGCATATCCTTAAATGCATGGAGACATGTACAAATAAGAGTGAGCCATCTCTTTTGTGTGATAAATTTACCTGAGAAGTGCTCTGCCATGGCTGGAAGACATGACTACCTGGTTGATGGAAGCCCCCTCATCACAGCAGCCGCGTTGGGTAAAGTGCGTCTGGTTAGGCTTCTCGTGGAGGGCGGGGCCCAGGTCAATGAGCGTGACCAGAGCGGTGATACCGCCTTGTTGGCAGCTTGTAGAGCATTAAGGGCCAACCAGTCTGGAAACAGTCCATCTTTGCGGCTTATCCGCTTCCTTCTTCAGCATGGTGCCGATGCGAACGCCCGGGACGGAGCGGGACGCACAGCGCTCATGTACGCATGCATGGAACGCGCCGGGGTGGAGGCGGCCGCCGCCCTGATCTCCGCAGGTGCGGATCCCAACGGGGAGGATCACGGCGGGGCATCGGCACTGGTCTACGCCATCAACTCCCGTGACCAGGACACGGTCCGGGTGCTGCTGAACGCATGTAGGGCCAAGGGGCGCGACATCGTCATCATCGCCACAGACCTGTGCACAGGTGACGCTACCGTGAGCCGGCGCTACCCGAACGGGGCGTCGTCCCCCGACACCTCGCCCGTCCTTTGCATGTCACCCTCCGACATCGAGCTCAAAACCAGTTCACCCAACTCCGAGAACGAATCGGAGGGGATTTTCAATTTCAGAGCTTCTGAGAAACGGGGAAGTAGAGCGAACTCATTGTCGCCCCAGCGGCCAGAAGAGGCTGAGCGGCAGCAGATGGGTTCTGAGCCCGGAACCCATAAAGAACATTTTCCGTGGCAAACCACACAGGAAGGGGAAGAACCGGTAAGTCTGGCAAGCTCTGAGCAAGAACATCAGATGGGCACCCCGAAACTCGGGCACGGCGCCAGGACGCCGAGCGGCGAACATGTCGAGGGCCCTGCTCAGACTTGTTGTGGACAGTTAGGCAGCCGGCGGAACACCCTACCTGCCCTCCCTGGGCAGAACCTTCTTCAACTTCCCACCGTCTCCTTCGGCCTCTCCAGCTCAGTCCCACAGCTAAATGAGCCGTCCGGGGCAACGGCACTCCCACCTGTCCCCTCGAACAGACACGGGCATCAGCATGAAGGCAACAACGCCTTAAGAAAATGGAAACCTCAGGAGAAGCTAACTTCCAAACCTCAGGCGCAGAGTCGGGGATTCCTTCCTCATCTAAACGTCACATCTCCTGCAGGCACGTCCACCTGCTCCCGGAATGGAGAAGCGAGTCCTGTTCCAAAAGCTCACGAGGTCCAAACCCACACAGAAGAGGGGACGGGGGGACGGCGAGCTACACGACGCCACTCCGTCCAACTGGAGCAGATAGGACCTGAGGGCAGTACAGAGGAGATCCTCTTCATCATGTGAAGCTTGATATTAATCCATCCATTATCTTCCGCTTTATTCTCTATTAGGGTCACAGGGGGGGAGGGTTCTCCATGCCCATCCAGGGAAGAACGTTTCGGGCGCTGGGCAGATACACCCAGGACAGGGCGCCAATCTATCGCTGGGCATACACTCACTCTCTATATGGGGCAATTTGGAGAACTCAATTGACTTGATCCATGTTTTTGGACTGTGGGAGGAAACCGGAGAACCCGGAGGAAACCCACCCGGACACGGGGAGAACATGGAAACTCCACCCAGATGGGGATTCGAACCGGGAATCCCTAGCGCTGAGAGGCGAACGTGCTAACCACTAAGCCACCGTGCCGCCCTTCCCCGTAATTTTCATTCATTCATTCATCTCCCGCTTTATCCTCTATTAGGGTCGCGGTGGGGTTCTCCATGCCCATTCAGGGGAGAACGTTTCGGGCGCTGGGCAGATACACCCAGGACAGGGCGCCAATCTATCGCTGGGCACACAGACATGCACACAAACACACGCTATATGGGGCAATTTGGAAAACTCAATTGACTTGCTCCATGTCTTTGGACTGTGGGAGGAAACCGGAGAACCCGGAGAAAACCCACGCAGACACAGCCAGAACATGGAAACTCCACCCAGATGGGGATTCGAACCGGGAATCCTTAGCACTGAGAGGAGAACATGCCAAACCACTAAGCCACCGTGCCGTACACTTGATATTAGTAATGAATAAATTTCAAATGGAACCAGCAAGTCACACAATTATAATAAAGCAATCATTTACGAAAGGGCGTGGCATTATTCTTAATAAATCACGGGAAAGAGGTGTTGTTAGGCACAACGTGAAGTGGAGTGCAGTTACACCTCTTCCCTGAAATTTCATTCCTTCCTTCATTATCTCCCGCTTTATCCTCTATTAGGGTCGCGGGGGTCCCATGCCCATCCAGGGGAGAAGGTTTCGGGCGCTGGGCAGATACACCCAGGACAGGGCGCCAATCTATCGCTGGGCACACACTCGCTCACACACACTATATGGGGCAATTTGGAGAACTCAATTGACCTTGATCCATGTTTTTTGGACTGTGGGAGGAAACCGGAGAACCCGGAGGAAACCCACGCGGACACGGGGAGAACATGGAAACTCCACCCAGATGCGGATTCGAACCGGGAATCCCTAGCGCTGAGAGGAGAACATGCTAAACCACTAAGCCACCGTGCCGCCCTTCCCCGTAATTTATTTAGAATAATTCATTTTATAAAACGCTCACAAACTCACTTTAAAAATAAGGTTTAATTCATAAACGCATTTACTGAAAGCATATTTGTTAATAATCTGGTCTTAAACGACGTAATCTAGTCCGGCTTTCGAAGTGAACACTGACCCCGAGTAACAGGATTCCGGTTTCTCCAACAATCAAAACACTGCCATCTAGTGGCCATTAGGGGTAAAGACATTGATCAAGGGCCCGATTGGCAACTTTTGGTAGATATCAGATTTAAACATTCAGGGTGATAACCCCCTCCCCCCCCCCCCCCCCCGACACCTTGACCATTGAGATACCACACCAAGGTGGTTTAAAAAAAAAATAAAGGAATTTGGCAAGTTACATGGTGAAAAACCCCGAACCTCGCTTTCACAATGTGAGCTGGATGAATGCTGACATCGTCATCTTGAAACATGTTCGTGTCATCCAAATTCATTGATGGAAAACCCCCGGTGGTTTAACAGATTCAGGTCAGCTGACCTCGGAATGGCGCTGAACGCCGAGTTACATCGCGGTGGTGACCCGTTTTTTGGGTTTCAAGAAATGAAAGACTAAATAATTGATAACAAACACTAACGCAACATAAGTCTGCTTCACTTTACTCATTTTTAAGCCTTATTATTTCACAGCGAATCACCGAAGAACGTAAACCATTTTCAGCTTTTATTCCGTTGCAAGCGTTCGAGTCGAACTTTACTCCAAAAAGAGTAAAAAAAAAAAAAAAAAGTCTCACCAAACTTCTTAAAGAAACACAACGCAAAAAGACTCGCTCGGTGTAAATGCAGCAAACATGTCGGCTGTGTGGCTCTACGAAGACGTCTTTATGTAAATAATACAGTATTGCACTTCTGCTTAGACGCTAACTGCAAATGTATTGACTCTGTATTCGTACATCGCACAATTTCAACAAAGTTGACTCTAAACTATTATTTCGGCAGTCAGTTCAAGAACATAAGGAGCAAATAAAATTGTTTTTGTTTTTTTTAAGCGAGGGCAAAGTTTATTTTGATGGAGGGGTATTGATGTCATGCTGTGTTCTGTTGGTTCGTCTGCTGGTTTGTTAAAAGGTTTGCTGTTCAATAAAAATATTCATTCATTCATTATCTTCTGCTTTATCTTCTATTAGGGTCGCGGGGGGGGGGGTTCCCCATGCCCATCCAGGGGAGAACGTCTCGGGCGCTGGGCAGATACACCCAGGACAGGGCGCCAATCCATCGCTGCGCACACACTCACTCACTCACACACTCTATATGGGGCAATTTGGAGAACTCAATTGACGTTGATCCATGTTTTTGGACTGTGGGAGGAAACCGGAGAACCCGGAGGAAACCCATGTAGACACGGGGAGAACATGGAATCCATCACTGGGCACACACTCACTCACTCACACACTCTATATGGGGCAATTTGGAGAACTCAATTGACCTTGATCCATGTTTTTGGACTGTGGGAGGAAACCGGAGAACCCGGAGGAAACCCACGCAGACACAGTGGGGGACGACAACATGTAAACTCCACCCAGATGGGGATTCGAACCGGGAATCCCCTGCGCTGAGAGGAGAACATGCTAAACCACTAAGCCACCGCACCGCCTTCAATAAACATATCAATATTCCAATTTAAAAACTTTGCTTTTTCCTCAAAAGGGGATCGAGGTTCGAATCCTGATCTGGGTGGAGTTTGCATGTTCTCCCCGTGTACACTCCGGTTTCCTCCCACAGTCCAAAAAACATGGATTCAAGGTGAATGGCTGCTCCAAATTGCCCCATATAGTGTAAGTGAAAATAGAAACACTCAGGTTCTGCCTGAACGACTGAATCCCAGTTTCCTCATCGCCGCAATAAAGAAACCGATCCTCCAACGACTTCGTCTCTCATACGGTAGAGAAGCAACGCCAACAATTTCAAATCTATTATAATAACGTTTTCGAAAGAACGAGCGAAAGAGGAAGTCAGCTGACTGGATCTCAAAAAAAAGACTTTATTAAAAGACCGTCAAACCAGCAAACCAGCTACAGGGAAGACTATTATATAGAAAGCAACATCAACAACAATAATAATAATAATAATAATAATAATAAACAACTCTCTATGAAATATCTAGTAGGTGGTTCTACCCCAAGAACTACAAACCATCAACAGATTCTCTTCACAACCTGAGTGCCAGCGGGAACCGTAAGGTGAAGAACGTTTTACTTTATATAAAGTCGTATATAAAGACTTGCGGGTCAGAACACAGGGTCAGCCATGACACAGCATCCCTGGAGCAATGAGGGGTTAAAGGCCTCGCTCAAGGACCCATACCCTTGGGCGAATTTGGGGTTTAAACCACCAGCTTTCCAACACCTCCGCCGCTCGACAACACCCAGCGTCCATGTCTTGATGTCATTGTGCATTGTGTTGAATTTCCTTCTGTCTCCCACAGAAACCATCCATCCATTATCTTCAGCTTTATCCTCTATTAGGGTCGCAGGGGGGGGGGGTTCCCCATGCCCATCCAGGAGAGAACGTTTCGGGCGCTGGGCAGAAACACCCAGGACAGGGGGGCAATCTATCGCTGGGCACACACTCACTCACTCACAAACACACTCTATATGGGGCAATTTGGAGAACTCAATTGACTTGATCCAGCAGGCACGGTGGCTTAGTGGTTTAGCACGTTCTCCTCTCAGCGCTAGGGATTCCCGGTTCGAATCCCCATCTGGGTTGGAGTTTCCATGTTCTCCCCGTGTCCGCGTGGGTTTCCTCCCACAGTCGAAAAACATGGATCACGGTCAATTGAGTTCTTTAAATTGCCCCATATAGAGTGTGTCTGTGTGAGTGAGTGTGTGCCCAGTGATGGATTGGTGTCCTGTCCTGGGTCTATCTGCCCAGCGCCCGAAACGTTCTCCCCTGGATGGGCATGGGGAACCCCCCCCCCCCGCCCCCCGCGATCCTAATAAAGGATAAAGCGGAAGATAATGAATGAATGAATGAATTAACTTGATCCATGTTTTTGGACTGTGGGAGGAAACCAGAGAACCCGGAGGAAAACCACGCGGACACGGGGAGAACATGGAAACTCCACCCGGATTGGGATTCGAACCGGGAATCCCCAGCGCTGAGAGGAGAACATGTTAAACCACTAAACCACAGTGCCACCCTCCCACAGAAACCATAAAGTCCTAACTTCACCATCCCTCACCCCTATATAAGACATGTCCGCTGGATCCGACCTCCTTCCAGGTTCCTCCGCTTTCCTCCCACAGTCCAAAAACAGGGATTCAAGGTGAATTGGCTGCTCTAAATTACCCCCATCTAGTGCAAGTAAAAATAAAAACACTCAGGTTCTGCCTGAATGACGGGATCTGTGCGCAGGTTCTTCAGCAGCTGTTCTAACGACGATACTGCGTGTTAAACCAGAATCAATCTCTTTGGCATTAATGGAATGGAAGTCGGATGCTTATCATCACCGGGGGCAAAGCTTAAAAAAAATATCAAATTAAAATGTCAACCCTGCAGAACACATTTGCTGCAGTTCATCTGCACACCACCAGGTGGAAAAACCTTTTTTTTTTTTAACCGGCACTCCTTTCACACCCATAGCGGTAACGGTGCCAGGAGGAGGCGCCAACAAAAACGCAAAGCAGCTTTAAGTATACAGGCCACATGTTTTTAAAATTTTTTTTTTTACAATCCTAAAGAACAACCGAGCGCTAAATATAACTAAACACGCAAATCTATAATAAAAGCATACGAGCAAAGAAAACCTGCCGAGTTATTCAGCCATTGTGCATTTGATGTGCGCGCAACGGTTGGTGCAACGCAACTGACCAGATGGGGTCGCCTTGTTGACTGTTGAGGGGGGGTTCAAGCTCTAGCTGCAGCAATCGACATCTGGACAACCAGACAGATGTTTAGGTAACTTATGGTTCTGGGAAACCATTCATTCTTTATCCTCTATTAGGGTCGCGGGGGGGGGGTTCCCCATGCCCATCCAGGGGAGAACGTTTCGGGCGCTGGGCAGATACACCCAGGACAGGGCGCCAATCTATCGCTGGGCACACACTCACTCACACAGACACATGCTATTTGGGGCAATTTGGAGAATTCAATTGACTTGATCCATGTTTTTGGACTGTGGGAGGAAACCGGAGAACCCGGAGGAAACCCACACTGACACGGGGAGAACGTGGACACTCCTGAGAGGAGAACATGCTAAACCACTAAGCCACCGTACCGCCTCGTTCAAAATCCATCCATTCATTATCTCCCGCTTTATCCTCTATTAGGGTCGCGGTGGGGTTCCCCATGCCCATCCAGGGGAGAACGTCTCGGGCGCTGGGCAGATAGACCCAGGACAGGACGCCAATCCATCACTGGGCACACACTCACTCACACACACACACTCTATATGGGGCAATTTGGAGAACTCAATTGACCGTGTTCCATGTTTTTGGACCGTGGGAGGAAACCGGAGAACCCGGAGGAAACCCACGTGGACATGGGGAGGACATGGAAACTCCACCCAGATGGGGATTCGAACCGGGAATCCCTAGCGCTGAGAGGGAGAACGTGCTAAACCACTAAAAAAAACAAAAAAGTTCCAAAAAGTTCTTTTAAGAGTTCCAAACTTTAACATGTCCCTTCCGTCCATGAGAGTCCGGTTCTACCACCGCTGCCCGCTGTGCAGACGGACGTGCCGGAGACAGTTGTCCTGGCGGGAGAACATCTTGCCGCACAGCTGGCAGTGGTACGGCTTCTCGCCCGTGTGTATCCGCTTGTGGGTTATCAGTCGCGTCCTCTGCGTGAAGCCCTTGCCGCACTCCTCGCAGCGGAACGGCTTGGAACCGCCGTGACCCCCCGAGGCGACGCCGGCCAGCTGGAACGTGCCGGCCATCTGCGCGTCGGTCAGCGGGAGCGTTCCGATCGCCAGTCTCTGCTTCCCCAGGACGTCCGATGACCGCGGAACGCCCAAGTGACCCATGGGGTTGTCCCGGAGCTGCGCGAATTCCGACTCTTTGGCGATTCCGGCTTCAAACTGGAGGTCCCTGTCCAGTCTCAGGTGACCGGCGGCGGCGAAGGGGTCGGCGTGTTTGTGGGCGGCGCTCTCGGCCGGACAGTTCAGCACCGACGCCAGACACTGCTCGGCGGGCATCTGTTCGTACGGTTCTAAGCCCACACAAGCGTCCGAGCCGAACTCGTGGGCCATGTCGTCGTCCACGGGCGACCACAGGGGGGCGTCCCGCTGGACCGCCTTGCGCTCGGCGCCCCCGTGCGCGGCCGCCCGGCCGCAGTCCGCCCTCTGCAGACTGAGCTCCTGATCCACGAACTCCTCCACCTGCTCGATCTTCATCTCGAACTCCAGGCTGCTGAACTCCTCGTCGTCGCGCCCCGGGGCTCTCTGCCGGACGGGCTGCGGCGCGGGGGCGGGTGCGGGGGCGGGCGCGGACTTGACGCCGTTTGGGAAGGACGTGGACGCGCCGTCCTTCCCTCGTGCGGCCGGGACTTGCCTTCGTTGAGAGGCGGTTCCTGACTCCTGAACCCCTGCACGTGGGGCACGGGTAATAAGGGCCCGCTGGCGGAAACCATGGAATCTGTTAAGGAGACGGGGTTTCATTAGACGACATGAATCAACAGGAGTGCAGAAAAAAAAAAACAACAAAAAGAAACGATTCTTCAAAGAATCGCGATACGTAGTCCTGGCGATTCGGAATCGATTCACAACGCCCAAAAATTCATTCATTATCTTCCGCTTTATCCTCTATTAGGGTCGGGGGGGGGGGGGGGGGGTTCCCCATGTCCATCCAGAGAAGAACATCTCGGGCGCTGGGCAGATACACCCAGGACAGGGCGCCAATCCATCGCTGGGCGCACACTCACTCACACAGATACACTCTATATGGGGCAATTTGGAGAACTCAATTGCCTTGATCCATGTTTATTGGACTGTGGGAGGAAACCGGAGAACCCGGAGGAAACCCATTAGGACACGGGGAGAACATGGAAACTCCATCCAGATGGGGATTCGAACTGGGAATCCCTAGCGCCG
>JAFMOC010000935.1:17500-61410 GCA_019802505.1 Corydoras sp. C115 | reverse complement strand
ATCCCAGCAGTGTCATGAGGTGTTTACAGCTCATAGAACCCCCTCCCCACATCAGTGTCACTGCAAAAAAACCGACAATAAACAATCCACACCCAACCCCCCGGACCAATAGAAAAACAGAGAACCAACGAGAGCGGGGATTTTTGGGTTTGGGGGATTTTTTCCATCCCAGCAGTGTCATGGGTGGAGAAATTAAACTTAGCAATGACAACAGGGGCACACACCCCACTAACAAAAACACCCTCTTTGGGGCAATTGGAGAATTAAATTTGCCCTTGACCATTTTTTGGATTGGGGGGGAAAAAACCGGAAACCGGGAGAACCCGGAGGGACCCACGGGGACCCGGGAGAACATGGAAACTCCCCCAGATTGGGATTCGAACCGGGAAACCCCCTAGCCGAGAGGAGAAATGCCAACACTAACCACCCCCCCACTAACATTGATTTTAAAAATAAAAAATTTTAAAAGAAGGTCTTTGCTTAACTTTTTAATAAACAAAAAATTGTTTTCAGGGTTTTGGTTGCTTTTTTAAGTTGTGTGTGTGTGGGGTGTGGGTTTTGTGGGGTGTTTTTTTTTCAGAGGGAGCAGTCCTTTTTTCCACGTGGGGGGTGAGGGGGATAGGGGGGGAGAGGTGAGCAACAACGGTTGCCGTAGGTTACTAAGTAACCAGGGTGATTGCCTGCCTCTTATACTGTAACCCTGCAACTCCATACAAACCAACCCAGTCTTTACAACAAGTGGGGGGTGTTTAATTGGGCAGAAAAACGAACGTAACTAGCGGGTAGAAAAGCATCCCGCGTCGAGTGTTACGTCAAAATCAGCGCCAAGTCTTTCAAAAGCAAAAAAATAGGGAATTGAAAAACAAAAAACATCTTATTTCACTTTGATGTGGGTTAGAAATGAAAAAAGAAACAAGCAAAGTATAAAAAATGTATTTTTAATTAATCGATTTCTGCTAAATGAATTCAGCTTGAGAAGTAAATGGGGGCAATTTATCCACAGAAAACCAAATTAATTAATTACCACTAATTAGTTCATTCCTGGTCCTCTCAGTGCTTGGGATTCCCGGTTCGAATTCCAATCTGGGTGAAGTTTCCATGTTCTCCTCGAGTCCACGTGGGTTTCCTCCCACAGTCCAAAATCATGGATGAAGTAAATTGAATCTTCCAAATTGCCCCATATAGAGTGAGTGTGTGTGTTCTGTGATAGATTGGCGTCCTGTCCTGGGTGTATCTGCCCAGCGCCCGAAACATTCTCCCCTGGATGGGCATGGGGAACCCCCCCGCGACCCTAGTATGGATGGATGGATAGTTAATTCATGGGCGGCACGGTGGCTTAGGGTTTAGCATGTTCTCCTCTCAGTGCTGGGGATTCAGGTTCGAATCCCAATCTGGGTGGAGTTTCCATGTTCTCCCCGTGTCCACGTGGGTTTCCTCCGGGTTCTCCGGTTTCCTCCCACAGTCCAAAAACATGGATCAAGGTCAATTGAGTTCTCCAAATTGCCCCATAGAGAGTAGGTATGTGCTCTGTGATAGATTGGCATCCTGTCCTGGGTGTATCTGCCCAGCGCCCGAAACGTTCTCCCCTGGATGGGCATGGGGAACCCCCACCCCCCCAAGTAGCATGACACAAATTTTTTATCGGAAACGCAAACAGATGAAGCTAATATAAAGTTGGTTATAATAATAATAATAATAGGCGGCACGGTGGCTTAGTGGTTTAGCATGTTCTCCTCTCAGCCCTTGGAGTTCCCGGTTCGAATCCCCATCTGGGTGGAGTTTTCATGTCCTCCCCGTGTCTGCGTGGGGTTCCACCGGGTTCTCCGGTTTCCTCCCACAGTCCAAAAACATGGATCAAGTCAATTGAATTCTCCAAATTGCCCCATATAGAGTGTGTCTGTGTGAGTGAGTGTGTGTCCAGTGATAGATTGGCATCCTGTCCTGGGTGTATCTGCCCAGCGCCCGAGACGTTCTCCCCTGGATGGGCATGGGGAACCCCCCCGCGACCCTAATAGAGTATAAAGCGGGAGATAATGAATGAATGAATAATAAGAATAATAACCAATATAAATAAAAAGTGCATTAATGTTGGAGAACAGAATGAAACGCGGGACTAAACCCCTGTGTCCCATCGCAGAGTGACTGTGGTCATTAGTCAGGTTGCGCACCGATGCACTGCAGCTTGCCCTGTGATGCATTCTGAGCCGAGCCCTGTGTTCTGAGTCCAGGCGGTCCAGGCGACGTGTCTTTCTACAAGCCTGCAGATGTTTTATGCATAGGGAGATTGTCATTTTAGAACAGGAAACAGTCTTCTACCCGCGCTTTCAAGCAGACAACGTTCTCCCGCCATGGCCAAGCGCAGCTACATTAGTCACAGCACCAGATGGTGGAACGTGATTCATCCCTGCAGAAAACATGTTTCTGTTGCTCTAGAGTTGTGCTTTACACCACGGAGGCGGGGCACGGCCCATGAACCAGAGTGGATACTATACTGGAATATACCACTGCAATTAAAAACACCAGCATCCATCCTCTATTAGGGTTGCGGGGGGGTTCCACATGCCCATCCAGAGGAGAACGTTTCGGGCGCTGGGCAGATAGACCCAGGACAGGACACCAATCTATCTATGGGCGCACACACTCACTCACACATACACACTCAATATGGGGCAATTTGGAGAATTCAATTGACCTTGATCCATGTCTTTGGACTGTGGGAGGAAACCGGAGAACCCGAAGGAAACCCATGTGGACACGGGGAGAACATGGAGACTCCACCCAGATTGGGACTCGAACCGGGATTCCCTAGTGCTGAGAGGAGAACATGCTAACCACTAAGCCATCATGCCTCCTTTCCAGGATCTCCAGCCGTCCATTATCTTCCGCTTTATCCTCTATTAGGGTTGCGGGGGGGTTCCCCATGCCCATCCAGGGGAGAACGTCTCGGGCGCTGGGCAGATACACCCAGGACAGGACGCCAATCTATCACTGGACACACACTCACTCACTCACTCACTCAAACACACTCTATATGGGGCAATTTGGAGAATTCAATTGACCTTGATCCATGTTTTTGGACTGTGGGAGGAAACCGGAGAACCCGAATGAAACCCATGTGGACACGGGGAGAACATGGAAACTCCACCCAGATTGGGATTCGAACCGGGAATCCCTAGCGCTGAGAGGAGAAGTCTCCAAATTGCCCCATATAGAGTGTGTCTGTGTGAGTGAGTGTGTGTCCAGTGATAGATTGCCCCCCTGTCCTGGGTCTATCTGCCCAGCGCCCGAAACGTTCTCCCCTGGATGGAGATGTGGAACCCCCCTGCGACCCTAATAGAGGATAAAGCAGAAGATAATGGATGGATGGAAAAAGAAAACGTGGGCAGAAGGGTGACTTAGTGGTTGGCATGTTCTCCTCTCAGCGCTACGGATTCCCGGATGGAATCCCCAATCTGGGTGGAATTTCCATATTCTCCCCGTGTCCACGTGGGTTTCCTCCGGGTTCTCCGGTTTCCTCCCACAGTCCAAAAACATGGATCAAGGTCAATTGAATTCTCCCCATAATGGGGGAAAAATTGCCCCATATAGAGTGTGTCTGTGTGAGTGAGTGTGTGTCCAGTGATAGATTGGTGTCCTGTCCTGGGTGTATCTGCCCAGCGCCCGAAACGTTCTCCTCTGGATGGACATGTGGAACCCCCTCACGACCCTAGTAGAGGATGGATGGCTGTTGACCGACGGGCCGGACGGTGGGATGAAGCTCCAGCCGTCCCGAGGCAGACGGAACCCGCTGAATGGACACGCTGTGATGTGTGATGGCTGAGCCGGAGGCCGGAATCAGGTCGCTCTGCCTCGGTGCGCCGTTTGAAATATTCATGCGTCCCGCTGCATCATCGCAGAACCCTACTACGCTACAACAATAACATCGGCAGCGCGGCGGATCAAAACAATGAAAGGAAATCTGCCACTCTTCGGGGATTATGTAAGAACTTTCTGCACCGGTTCCAGGAACTCTCCCGAAGCGCCGGCATCGGCGAAGCAAACACATTAGAACACGGATGGATGGGGCAGGAGGGCTTGTGTAACAGCGCGGACAGCGGGGCGGGCAGGCCCCCATCACACCATGCTGCAGTGGTCCATTCCAAAAAAAAATAAAGTGCAGGGATAGGATGAAGATTTTATCAGAGCCACTTATTTTTGTGTCTGAGAACACGGACCACGGCCTCATGGTGGCGTAGTGGTTACGAGTGGTTACCACTTTCCGTGTCTGTGTCTGTCTCCTCCAGGTTCTCCGGTTTCCTCCCACAGTCCAAAAACATGGAATCAAGGTGGATTGGCTGCTCTCATTTGCCCATTCTAAATTGCCCCTATATAATGTGTGCCCAGTGATAGATTGGCACCCTGTACTGGGTGTATCTGCCCAGTGCCTGTAACGTTCTGCCCTGGATGGGCATGGGGAACCCCCCCCCCCCCCATGACCCTAGTAGAGGATAAAGTGGAAGATAAATGGGCTGCAAGGTTGTGTAGTGGTTGGCATGTTCTCCTCTCAGCGCTGGAGTGCCAGGTTCGAATCCCAATCTGGGTGGGGTTTCCATGTTCTCACCATGTCCGCAGGGTTTTTTTTCTGGGTTCTCCGGTTTCCTCCCACAGTCCAAAAGGATGGATTCAAGACGAATTGCTTGGTCTAAATTGCCCCTGTATAGTTAGTGTGTGTGTCCAGTGATAGATTGGCACCCTGTCCTGCATAGCACCTGAAACGTTCTCTCGTAGATGGGCATGGGGAACACCCCCAATCCCGATCTGGGTGGGGTTTCCATGTTCTCCCCATGTTTCTGGACTGTGGGAGGAACCCGGAGGAAACCCACGCGGACATGGGGAGAACATGGAAACTCCACCCAGATTGGGATTCGAACCGGGAATCCCTAGTGCTGAGAGGAGAACATGCCAACCACTAAGCCACTTTTGGTGTATATAGAGCTTTAAGATATCCATCCATCCATTCATTATCTTCCGCTTTATCCTATATTAGGGTCGTCGGGGGGGGGAAGGGTTCCCCATGCCCATCCAGGGGAGAACGTTTCGGGCGCTGGGCAGATACACCCAGGACAGGGGGGCAATCTATCACTGGACACACACTCACTCACACAGACATACTCTATATGGGGCAATTTGGAGAACTCAACTGACCTTGATCCATGTTTTTGGACTGTGGGAGGAAACCGGAGAACCTGGAGGAAACCCACGCGTACACGGGGAGAACATCGAAACTCCACCAGATTGCGATTTGAACCGGGAATCCCTAGTGCTGAGAGGAGAACATGCCAACCACTAAGCCACCATGCGTTTGGGAAATTTTAGTCATGGGTTCTCCATGCCCATCCAATGGAAAACATTTCAGGCGCTGGGCAGATACACCCAGGACAGGGCGCCAATCCATCACTAGGCACACACTCTCCCACACACTATATAGGGGCAATTTGGATAGTGGCGAATATGGGAAAAACCATGGCCTCCACCCAAATGGGAACCCAAACCTGGATCCCCAGCGCCGAGAGACGGAGGCTTGGTTTGTCATGGTTCGAGAAGGTCGGGTCACATGACGCTTCCATTGGATCCATCAACATCGGTGTGGTTAATGAAGGCGGGACATTGGACACGGCATGTCTGCGGTACATAAGCAGCGCGGGGACACAGTGTGCTCACCACGAGGAATATGAATAAGAACTCTGGGAGTCTTTGGCTCGCTGCGGCTGTTGATTTTTTTTCCCTTTTTCGCTGTTTGACTATTCAAGGCTTTGTCGACGAGCCAGATGCCCGGGATTCGAAAAAAGCAGGTCCATATGCTTGACACACATCCGAGTGAAATTTCATTTTCTTAATAATAGTTTCCATCCCACGAGGCCTGCGAGCTTTGTTTTCACGTTTTATGTTTTTGGGGAGGTGTTTTTTTTTTTTTTTTTTTTACAATCCTTCATAATTCATGAGTGTGCAGCTCCGTTTGCCATTTCTTCGCCGCGGTGCCATCTGGCAGATCTGTTGTTACATTCGCCGGCGCCAATCATTCCACCCTCGTCCACACACCTTCGTTAGAACATACATGCAGACGTTCGGTCCTCGTTACGGACGGCGTGTCACACTATCCCTGCCCTTATAGATACTCATGATTTGAGGTTGTGTAGGAAACCAAGCGTCGCAATTTTGGACGCCATGACCTTAGAATATACCCAATCTGGGTTAGTGGTTGGCATGTTCTCCTCTGAGCACTAAGGATTCCTGGTTCGAATACCCATCTGGGTGGAGTTTCCATGTTCTCCCCATGTCCACGTGGGTTTCCTCCAGGTTCTCCGGTTTCCTTCCACAGTCCAAAAATATGGATCAAGGTCAAGTGAATGGACACGGGGAGAACATGGAAACTCCACCCAGATTGGGATTCGAACCTGGATCCCCAGCGCTGAGAGGAGAACATGCCAAACACTAAGCCACCGTGCTGCCCATGAATTAACTATCCATCCATCCATATTAGGGTCGCGGGGGGGTTCCCCATGCCCATCTAGGGGAGAATGTTTCGGGCGCTGGGCGAATACACCCAGGACAGGACGCCAATCTATGCGCCGGTGCTCATCGGCTGGGTTATTAACACCGACCGAGCACCGACCCTCATCCCAAGTTCAGGTTCTACCACTGAGGAGAACATCTGACTCTGAAGACCTCCATATAGATGGACTTTGCAGTTCTATAATTGCAGACTGTAGTCCATCTGTGTTCTTTGTTCTGTTAGTGCCCTGTTCTCCGGGTGGGGGGGGGGGTTCCCATGCCCATCTAGGGGAGAATGTTTCGGGCGCTGGGTAGATACACCCAGGACAGGACGCCAATCTTTCGCCAGACACACACACACTCACTCACACAGACACACTCTATATGGGACAATTTGAAGGATTCAATTGCCCTTGATCCATGTTTTTGGACTGTGGGAGGAAACCGGAGAACCCGGAGGAAACCCGCGCGGACACGGGGAGAACATGGAAACTCCACCCAGATTGGGGTTCGAACCTGGTTCCCCAGTGCTGAGAGGAGAACATGCCAACCACTAAGCCACCGTGACACCCTGCTTCAAAACATCCATCCATTCATTATCTTCCACTTTATCCTCTATTAGGGTCGCAGGGGGGGGGTTCCCCATGCCCATCCAGGGGAGAACGTTTCGGGCGCTGGGCAGATACACCCAGGACAGGACGCCAATCTATCACTGGACACACACTCACTCACACACACTCTATATGGGGCAATTTGGAGAACTCAATTGACTTGATCCATGTTTTTGGACTGTGGGAGGAAACCGGAGAACCCGGAGGAAACTCACGCGGACACGGGGAGGACATGGAAACTCCACCCAGATTGTGATTCGAACCTGGATCCCCAGCACTGAGAGGCGGACGTGCTGACCACTAAGCCACAGCGCCACCCTGCTTCAAAACAGTACAACTGAATTAGTAATACTTATAAAATTGCCCTCAATGCTTCTATAAATAGCAGCGAGCGGACACTGGCAGGCATGGACATAACCATATTTATGTGGCCGCCCAGCCGTCCGTCATATAAACGCTCAGCTGGACGTCCGTTTTCAAAACCACGGGCGTTAATATGAACATAATGGAGTTGAAGTTCACTCCGAGTTCAATGGAGGCCAATTACAGAACCCTCAGTGGAACAGGGAGTCGTTTTGAAGTGATTCGTATTGGTGAGTCAGAGTCGTAGTGCGAGGGTGTGAGGCGTACGTTTAAGATGTCAGATTAAATTTGTGTCGACGTAATTGATTTCGTTCCTAAGAGCAGAAACCCGAGGTGAACATCATTAAAAGAGGTTGGAGAACCTTCTCATCTTATCCATCAATCCATCCATCCATCATCTTCTGCTTTATCCTGTAATAGGGTTGCAGAGGAGAACGTTCCGGGTGCTGGGCAGATAGACCCAGGACAGGACGCCAATCTATCACTGGACACACACTCACTCACACACACACACTCTATATGGGGCAATTTGGAGAATTCAGTTGACTTGATCCTTGTGTTTGGACTGTGGAGGAAACGGAGAACCCGGAGGAAACCCACACGGACACGGGGAGAACATGGAAACTCCACCCAGATTGGGATTCGAATCGGGAATCGCTAGCGCTAAGAGGAGAACATGCCAACCACTAAGCCACCGTGCCGCCCTTCAAGATAAAATGAACGCATTAAATTGCCCCATATAGAGTGTGTTTGTGAGTGAATGTGTGTTCAGTGATAGATTGCCCCCCTGTCCTGGGTGGCTGGGGGGGGGGGTTCCCCATGCCAATCCAGGGGAGAACGTTTTGGGTGCTGGGCAGATACACCCAGGACAGGACGCCAATCTATCGCTGGGCACACACTCACTCACACAGACACACTCTATATGGGGCAATTTGGAGAATTCAATTGACCTTGATCCATGTTTTTGGACTGTGGGAGGAAAACGGAGAACCCGGAGGAAACCCACACGGACACAGGTCTAACGAACATGGAAACTCCACCCAGATTGGGATTCGAACCAGAATCCCTAGCGCTGAGAGGAGAACATGCTAAACACCAAACCACCGTGCCGCCCTTCAAGGTAAAATTAACGCACTAAATTGCCCCATATAGAGTGTGTCTGTGTGAGTGAGTGTGTGTCCAGTGATAAATTGGCGTCCTGTCCTGGGTGTATCTGCCCAGCACCCCAAACGTTCTCCCTTGATGGACATGGGGAACCAAGCGGTACCAGTCAAAACTTTGTGCTCCACTTATTGTCCATGTTCTCAGTTCCACATTCTGTAAAGCTGAACTTTGTAGTTCTCCAGTTCCAGACTGTAGTCCATCTGTTTGGGTTCTACAGTACATACTGTGTACGTCCCCTTACTCTGTTCTAATAATCAGAACCCCAGTAGAACCACCACAGAGCAGGGGTTATTTGGTGGGGGCATTAGTCCTATCCCAGCAGTGTCACTGAGGTGGAGAAATGCTGCACTAGAACCCCCTCACCACATCAGTGTCACTGCAGAACCGACAATAAACAATCCACCACCCAAACTACACCTGACCAATAGAGAACAGAGAACCAACAGGGGACGAACAGAACAAGAACACAGATGGACTACAGTCTGCAATTATGGAACTACAAAGTCCATCTATATGGAGGTCTTCAGAGTCAGATGTTCTCCTCAGTGGTAGAACCTGAACTTGGGACGAGGGTCGGTGCTCGGTCGGTGTTAATAACCCAGCCGACGTGCACCGGCGCACGGCTCCGTGTCCCACCTGCCCGCTGGGTTCTTTAGTGCATGCGGCGCAGTTCTCCAGCTGATGGGCGACAGGTGGTCAGCCACATAAACAGGTGTATGAAGCACCATTAGGGTCACCACTTACACAAACACAGGTGATGCACTCATCTGCGGTCAGTCATCCGTCCAGCTGCCCATTCGCTCGGCTCCCCACCCCCTCGCTCTTAGCCAACTAGAGCGGAAACGTTCCGCGTCCACCCTTTGACCTACTGCGGGAGCTGCATTTTCTGCTGATGGCTGCAGGTCCCTGTTAGAGTTCCGCCTGCTTTATGGCGTGCTGGAGCGCAAGGTGAAGGGATAGGCCTCAGAGTCTACACATCGTCAGAAAAAACAACCAGAACTCATGAATGGAACGCATTGGGGGCGGCAAGGAGGCTTAGTGGTGCGCATGTTCTCCTCTCGAATCCCAATCTGGGTGGAGTTTCCATGTTCTCCCCGTGTCCGCGTAGGTTTCCTCCGGGTTCTCCGGTTTCCTTCCACAGTCCAAAAACATGGATCAAGTCAATTGAGTTCTCTAAATTGCCCCATATAGAGTGTGTCTGTGTGTGTGAGTGTGTGCCCAGTAATAGATTGACGTCCTGTCCTGGGTGTATCTGCCCAGCGCCCCGAAACGTTCTCCCCTGGATGGGCATGGGGAACCCCCCCCCCCCCCAAACGCATTCATAATGAGATGAATGAATGGTGGTTTAGTGATTTGCATGTTCTCCTCTCAGCTCTAGGGATTCCCGGTTCGAATCCCCATCTGGGTGGAGTTTCCATGTTCTCCCCATGTCCGTGTGGGTTTCCTCCGGGTTCTCCGGTTTCCTCCCACAGTCCAAAAACATGGATCAAGTGAATTGACTTCTCCAAATTGCCCCATATAGAGTGTGTCTGTGTGAGTGAGTGTGTGCCCAGTGATGGATTGCCCCCCTGTCTTGGGTGTATCTGCCCAGCGCCCAAAACGTTCTCCTATATATGGGGAACACCCCCACCCCAATCGCATTCATAATGAGTTCAATGAATGTTATTATTATTATTAAGGGTGGCACGGTGGTTTAGTGGTTGGCATGTTCTCCTCTCAGCACTAGGGATTCCCGGTTCGAATCCCAATCTGGGTGGAGTTTCCATGTTCTCCCCATGTCCGCATGGGTTTCCTCCGGGTTCTCCGGTTTCCTCCCACAGTTTCCCATGGTTACTCCCAGTGTGTGTGTGTGCCCAGTGATAGATTGGTGTCCTGTCCTGGGTGCCCTGGGTGCCCTGGGGGTCCTGTCACGGGGATGGGCATGGAGAACCCCCCCGCGAACCTAATAGAGAATAAAGCGGAAGATAATGGATGGATGGAAACCCAGATTTTATACGGACCTCTACATTACAGTGAGAGATGAATTGGGACACCAACTCATCCATCACTGTTATATGACTTTAGTTCTGATCTGAATCTCATTAAACTACAATCGATGTGTATTGACTTTAAACTATCCATCCATCCACTGGGGGGGGGGGGGGTTCCCCCATGCCCATCCAGGGAGAACGTTTCGGGTGCTGGGCAGATACACCCAGGACAGGACACCAATCTATCACTGGACACACACTCACTCACACACACACACTCTATATGGGGCAATTTGGAGAACTCAGTTGACTCCGAACCTCCCCTTGAACCCGTGGTTCTTCGACGGTCAGCCAGGCGTCCGTATCAGCATCAAACATTAACAACGCTCCCGGTGAATGATCACGACGTTCCAGGACGGGAAGTGATTTTCCCGGCAGCCGCTGCCGACCTTTAACCGGCTCTGCTTCCTGCAGGAGATGACTGCATAATCGTCTTAACACATGAAGCCTGGTGCTAGAACCCGCTGACACGCACCCCCCACCGCGGGGTGGAACTCAGCAGAGCACACGAGTGAGGGGACGGCACGGTGGCTTAGTGGTTAGCATGTTCTCCTCTCAGCTCTAGGGATTCCCGGTTCGAATCCCAATCTGGGTGGAGTTTCCATGTTCTCCCCGTGTCCACATGGGTTTCCTAACACAGTCCAAAAACATGGGGCAATTGAATCCTCCAAATTGCCCCATATAGAGTGTGTCTGTGTGAGTGAGTGTGTGTCCAGCGATAGATTGGCCCCCCGCGACCCTAATAGAGGATAAAGCTAAAGATAATTGATGGATGGTAGCAACCAAAGTGTGGCTTAGTGGTTGGCATGTTCTCCTCTCAGCACTAGGGATTCCTGGTTCGAATCACCCATCTGGGTGGAGTTTCCATGTCCTCCCCGTGTCCACATGGCTTTCCTCCGGGTTCTCCGGTTTCCTCCCACAGTCCAAAAACATGGATCAAGGTCAATTGAAATCTTCAAATTGCCCCATATAGCGTGTGTTTGTGAGTGTGTGTGTGTCCAGTGATAGATTGGCGTCCTGTCCTGGGTGTATCTGCCCAGCGCCTGAAACTTTCTCCCCTGGATGGGCATGGGGAACCCCCCCGTGACCCTAGTAGAGGATAAAGCAGAAGATAATTGATGGATGGTAGCAACCAATGGGTGGCACGGTGGATTAGTGGTTGGCATGTTCTCCTCTCAGCACTAGGGGTTCCCGGTTCGAATCCCCATCTGGGTGGAGTTTCCATGTTCTCCCCGTTTTCGCATGGGTTTCCTCTGGGTTCTCCGGTTTCCTCCCACAGTCCAAAAACATGGATTAAGTTCAATGAAATTCTCCAAATTGCCCCATATAGAGTGTGTCTGCGTGAGTGAGTGTGTGTCCAGTGATAGATTGCCCCCCTGTCCTGGGTGTATCTGCCCAGCGCCCAAAATGTTCTCCCCTGGATGGGCATGGGGAACCCCCCCATGACCCTAATAGAGGATAAAGCAGAAGATAATGAGATGAGATAAGAATAATGATAATGAGTGGTGTGGTGTGGTGTTTAGCATGTTCTCCTCTCAGCCCTATGGATTCCATGTTCTACCCTAATAGAGGATAAAGCAGAAGATAATGGATGGATGGTAGCAACCAAAGGGCGGCACGGTGGCTTAGTGGTTGGCATGTTCTCCTCTCAGCGCTAGGGATTCCCGGCTCGAATCCCAATCTGGGTGGAGCTTCCATGTTCTCCCCGTGTCCACGTGGGTTTCCTCCGGGTTCTCCGGTTTCCTCCCAAAGTCCAAAAACATGCATCAAGTCAAATGAATTCTCCAAATTGCCCCATATAGAGTGTGTGTGTGAGTGAGTGTGTGCCCAGCGATGATTGGCGTCCTGTCCTGGGGGTATCTGCCCCCCCCCCCCCCCCCGCGACCCTAATAGAGGATAAAGCGGAAGATAATGGATGGATGGAGATAAGTGTGGTGGTCGATGCGCTGGGTATTGCACTGATTGCATTAAAGTCCAAACAGAGACATTCCTCTCTCTCTCTCTCTCTCTCTCTCTCGCTTCTCTCTCGCTCACTCCCTCTCTAATACTCTGTAAGACTTTGCAGAACCAACCCCGTACTTACTGGAATTCCCTCCTGTGCCGGATGCTTAGACACCTATTGTGTAGTTAATCCCCGCATCCAAGTCCTCACTCGTCAGCTAATCCCATCAGAATAAAGGGGGCGGTTACGCAAGCGCCTTCCACTCCGGTTACTGCACGCCACATGTGAGAGGGGGACGCCAACACTCCCATTCACAAAATCTGGTTGCCGTTCTGTACGGCTGGGATTCCAGAACGCTGCGGGGTGACTGGGTTCAGCGTCACGCTCGACTGTCTCGCCGTAGTGAACATCTGGTGATGCCGTGCTGCTGGAGATTCAGCTCTCCACCTCAGTCACACTGCTGGGATAGGACTAATGCCCCCACCAAATAACCCCTGCTCTGTGGTGGTTCTATTGGGGTTCTGACCATTAGAACAGAGTAAAGGGGACGTACACAGTATGTACTGTAGAACACAAACAGATGGACTACAGTCTGGAACTGGAGAACTACAAAGTCCAGCTTTACAGAATGTGGAACTGAGAACGTGGACAATAAGTAGAGCCCAAAGTTTTGACTGGTACTAGGTTCGGGGGGGGGGAGGGGGGGGGTTCTCCATGTCCATCCAAGGGGGGCTTAACCACTAAGCCCATTGTGTCGCCCAGTCCGAATATTAGTAATGATAAAGGTTCCAGTTCATCGTCCACACACTCTATATAGGGCCAATTTAGATTAGTCGATTCACCTTGAACCAGCACATACCCTGCAGGGGTCCTAGGGTCGGGGGGGGGGGGGGGTGGTTCCCCATGTCCATCCAGGGGAGAACGTTTCGGATGCTAGGTAGATAGACCCAGGACAGGACGCCAATCTATCACTGGACACACACTCACTCACACAGACACACTCTATATGGGGCAATTTACAGCATTCATTTTACCTTGCGGCATGGCGGCATGGTGGTTTAGTGGTTGGCATGTTCTCCTTTCAACGCTGGGGATTCCCGGTTCAAATCACAATCTGGGTGGAGTGTCCATGTTCTCCCCGTGTCCGCGTGGGTTTCCTCCCACAGTTCAAAAACATGGATCAAGGTCAATTGAGTTCTCCAAATTGCCCCATATAGAGTGTGTTTGTGTGAGTGAATGTGTTCCCAGTGATAGATTGGTGTCCTGTCCTGGGTGTATCTGCCCAGCACCCGAAACGTTCTCCCCTGGATGGGCATGGGGAACGCCCTCCCCCTGCGACCCTAATAGAGGACAAAACGGAACATGGTGGTCCAATAATGAAAAAACGTACACCTGCAGTCAATATTCCCAGCACTGGGATCCAGGTTCGAATCCCGAACTGCGTGGAGTTTCCATGTTCTCCCCGTGTCCGCGTGGGTTTCCTCCGGGTTCTCCGGTTTCCTCCCACAGTCCAAAAATATGGCTCAAGGTCAATTGAGTTCTCCAAATTGCCCCATATAGATTGTGTTTGTTTTTGTGAGTGTGTGTCCAGCGATAGATTGATGTCCTGTCCTGGGTGTATCTGCCCAGCGCCTGAAACGTTCTCCCCTGGATGGACATGGGGAACCCCCCCGCGCGACCCTAGTAGAGGGATCTTGACAATGCACTTGTCTTTCTGAGTATGTCCATCCACAGCGAGCTCCAATAACAGTGCAGGGTATGAAACTTCACACGCTCATGTGATTAAAGAGTGAGATCTGGCAACCTGGCAACCTGGCAGGAGCAGTATTACACTATGTGTCCAAAAACAACAAAATTGGGAGCTTGCATAGAACAAATTGAGATGGCGTGACCCACACCACCAGCGGTCAGCGACGCCGTGACCCCCCGACCCGTCCTCCACTCGTCTTCAGCCCCCCGATAAGTCTGAAACCCGGGGCTGAAACGCAGAAACCACTGCCTGCCTCGAGAGTCCCTCCACCACAGCCATGTGATCCGCCTCGAACCCTCACCCCACCATGACGAGAGGACATGTGTCCTCAGCAGTCACCCCCCCCGAGTCACTTTAAAACTCCGGCCCTGTCCTCAAAAGCCTTCCCGCCGGGCTTCAATACCCGAAATGACAAGAAAGCTCTATTATTAGTGCCGAAGTTGCCTCATTTCTTTATTACGGTCCCACTTTCCGTCGTTGGGACTAAATATAGGCGTCGAATGAGCGCCGCCGGCCGTTTCGGCTGCAATTAAAGGATGGCGTGACTAGCAATCAGGCATGACTAGTGATCCCGACATAAAGGCACTATTGTCTGAGAGGATCCACGCCGGTCGCTGCCTCGGCTGGTCAGCCACAGAAGGACGGGGGGGGGGGGGGGCAACAAGAGAGCACAGGGAGGCATTGAAGTGCTTTAAAAAAGATTTAATGAGAAGAAAGAAAGACCGGACTGGATTTCTGGGTCTGTTTTGCATATAGAGGAACCCATCCATCCATTATCTTCAGCTTTGTCCTCTACCATGGGCATGGGCTGGGGGGGGGGGGGGGGGTTCCCCATGCCCATCCAGGGGAGAACGTTTCGGGCGCTGGACAGATACGCCAACATATCGCTGGACGCACACATTCATTCATTCATTATCTTCCGCTTTATCCTCTATTAGGGTCGTGGGGGGGGGGGGGGTGGATGCCCATCCAGGGGAGAACGTCTCGGGCGCTGGGCAGATACACCCAGGACAGGGCGCCAATCCATCGCTGGGCACACACACACTCTATATGGGGCAATTTTGAGAATTCAATTGACTTGATCCATGTTTTTGGACTGTGGGAGGAAACCGGAGAACCCGGAGGAAACCCACGTGGACACGGGGAGAACATGGAAACTCCACCCAGATGGGGATTCGAAGCGGGAATCCCCAGCGCTGAGAGGAGAACATGCTAAACCACTAAGCCCCTTGTGTTGTCCAGTCCTAATATTAGTAATGATAAAGGTTCCAGTCCATCGTCCACACACTCTATATAGGGGCAATTTAGATCAGCTGATTCACCTTGAATCCAAGGTGTTCGAACCGGGAATCCACAGCCGTGGATTTCACTCCCATCCGGCGTGACCCGTTGTCTCCTCCTATACACAACGTTCCCACAACATTGCCGGAGAACCTGATGGTCCAATGAAACGAGGACAGGAAGGCATTTGAGACCTTAAAAAAGATTTAATGAGAAGAACGACCGGATCGGATCGGAACGGACCGAAGAGTACCGCTGAGAAAACTCTGGTTCTGTGTCCAATCTGTCTCCCATCCGGCGTGACCCGTTCCCTCCTGCTATACACAACGTCCCCACAACAGCGCCGGAGAACCTGATGGTCCAATCAAACGTTCACAGTTCCCTCCCCGTCCTTTCAGCCTCGGGTGTTTGGACTTCAGGACAGCAGGGTCTGGACCTGCTGAGGGGATCTGTGTAAGACGCTCTCGGGTTCTCTGTAGCCGTTGACCGGATCCGTCACGGCGGTGTAGACCTCGCCGTACGCTCGACACACCAGCTCTGTGGACTGCTTGAAGATCTGCTCTCTGAGAACAAAGATCAGAAGACGGGATTAATCAATGGTTCCCAAAAACATACTCTAGGGGGTTCCCCATGCCCATCCGGGGGAGAACGTTTGGGGTGTTGGGTAGATACACCCAGGACAGGGGGCATTCTATTGCTTGGTATACACTCGCTCATACACACTACATAGGGGCAATTTGGAGCAGACAATTTACTTTGGATCCATGTTTTTGGACTGTTAGAACCAAAGAACGACCAATGGGAACTGTATTCTGCACTTGGTGAAGCATCTATACTATCTATAAAAGAAAACTGGGCGTAGTGGTTAGTAGGTTCCAATGCCATGTGGGTTTCCTCCGGGTTCTCCGGTTTCCTCCCACAGTCCAAAAACATGGGTCAAGGTCATTTGAATTCTCCAAATTGCCCCATATAGAGTGTGTTTGTGAGTGAGTGAGTGTCCAGTGATAGATTGGTGTCCTGTCCTGGGTGTATCTGCCCAGCGCCCGAGACGTTCTCCCCTGGATGGGCATGGGGAAACCCCCCCCGCCGCAACCCTAGTAGAGGACAAAGTGGAAGATAATGGATGGATGGAGAACACCGTAACCTCCACTCAGCGGTTCATACGTCAGACCAATTTGTCTTGGTGAAGCATCTACACGGAAATATGGGGTTCTCCATGCCCATCCAGGGGAGAACGTTTGTGGCGTTGGGTAGAGGCACCGAGGACAGGGCGCCAATCTATCACTGAAAACACTAACTCACTCACACACACTCTATATGGGGCAATTTGGAGAATTCAATTGCCCCATGTTTTTGGACTGTGGGAGGAAACCGGAGAATCCGTAGGAAACCCACGTGGACACGGAGAGAACATGGAAACTCCACCCAGATTGGGATTTGAACCGGGAATCCCTAACTCTGAGAGGAGAACATGCCAACCACTAAGCCACCGTGCCTCCCCAGTAGGAATTCATCCATTATCTTCTGCTTTAGTAGAGTAATATCCTCTATTAGGGTCGAGGGGTGGGGGGGGGGTTCCCCATGCCCATCCAGAGGAGAACGTTTGGGGCGTAGGGCAAATACACCCAGGACAGGGCGCCAATCTATCACTGGACACAAACTCATACTATATGGGGCAATTAGGAGAACTCAATTGACCTTGATCCATGTTTTTGGACTGTGGGAGGAAACCGGAGAACCCGGAGGAAACCCACACAGACACGGGGAGAACATGCAAACTCCACCCAGATCCCCAGAAGAACATGCTAACCACTAAAAAAATTCCCCATGCCCATCCAGTGGAGAACGTCTCGGGCGCTGGGCAGATACACCCAGGACAGGACGCCAATCCATCACTGGACACACACTCAGACACACAAACACACTCTATATGGGGCAATTAGGAGAACTCAATTGACTTGATCCATGTTTTTGGACTGTGGGAGGAAACCGGAGAACCCGGAGGAAACCCACGCGGACACGGGGAGAACATGCAAACTCCACCCAGATCCCCAGGAGAACATGCTAACCACAAAAAAATAAAAGCCTAGAAGGCTTGTCTGAATAATAACGCTCTCGGTGCGATGACTCCACAGAAGACTATGATTATAAAGTGGACATCAGGGACAGAATGTTGACTGCCATACAGAACGCAGAACCGGGCCAAAGACGAGTCAGAACACGAGCTCAAGCTGTGGTGTATTTTCAGCAGAACGCTCGCACAGCACCGCGATGACAGCAAAGAATGCCTTCATGGTGACGGCGCGCAGCGTCGCCGCCGGTGTGAGTGGTTCCATTCTGTACGCAGCTTAATTACTGACGAACTTAAGATTACTGACAAACTGCAGAACACCGGCTTTGGAACCGCGTTAGAACGTCTTCGTAGAATACGATCAACATGCTTTAGGAATATGTTCTGCAAATAATAACAACCAGGTGGAGGGGAGGGGTGGAGGGGTGGAGCATGTTCTGCGATGGGGATTCAGGTTCAAATCCCAATCAGGGTGCATTACATGTTCTCCCTGCGTCCATACTGGGTTCTCCGGTTTCCTCCCACAGTCCAAAAGCATGGATTTGAAGTGAACTGCATGCTCCAAATTGCCCCATATAGTCTAAGTGTGAGCTCAACGATAGATTGCCCCCCTGTCCTGGGTGTATCTGCCCAGTGTCCGAAACGTTCTCCCCTGGATGGTCATGGAGAACCCCACCCCCCCGACACTAGTAGAGGATAAAGCAGAAGATAATGAGATGAGATAAGAATAATAATAATGAGTGGTGTGGTGTGGTGTTTTTAGCATGTTCTCCTCTCAGCCCTATGGATTCCAGGTTCGGATCCCAATCATAGGTGGAGTTTCCATGTTCTCCCTGTGTCCACGTGGGTTTCCACTGGGTTCTCCGGTTTCCTCCCACAATCCAAGAACATGGTTGGAGGTCAATTGAATGCCCCAAATTGCCCCATATAGAGTGTGTTTGTGTGAGTGAGTGTGTGTCCAGTGATCGATTGGCGTCCTGTCCTGGGTGTATCTGCCCAGCACCCGAGACGTTCTCCCCTGTATGGACATGGGGAACCCCCCACAACCCTAGTGGTGTAATAACAATAAAAATAATAATAAGTACGGCACGGTGGCTTAGTGGTTGGCATGTTCTCCTCTCAGTGCTTGGGATTCCCGGTTCGGATCCCAATCTGGGTGGAGTTTGCGTGTTCTCCCCGTGTCCGCGTGGGTTTCCTCCGGGTTCTCCGGTTTCCTCCCACAGTCCAAAAACATGGTTGAAGGTCAATTGAATTCTCCAAATTGCCCCATATAGAGTGTGTCTGTGTGAGTGAGTGTGTGTCCAGTGATAGATTGGTGTCCTGTCCTGGGTGTATCTGCCCAGCGCCCGAAACGTTCTCCCCTGGATGGACATGGGGAACCCCCCACAATCCTTGTTGTGTAATAATGGTAATAATAATAATAATAAGGATGGCACGGTGGCTTAGAGTGGTTGGCATGTTCTCCTCTCAGCATTCCCAGCTTGAATCGCAATCTGGGTGGAGTTTCCATGTTCTCCCCGTGTCCACGTGGGTTGCTCTGGGTTCTCCGGTTTTCTTTCACAATCCAAAAACATTGATTCATGGTAAATTGCCCCTATCTAAATATATATATATATACAGTGTGGGATTGTTATCTACTGTGTCCAACACCATACTGTGGGTTCTCCATTCCCAAATGGAGACCTTCATGTTGCAGTGCATTGAGTCCTGCTAGCTACACCAATCAAATAGCAATCCACCAAAGTCAGAGCGCCACCTGGATCTTAAAGGGAACCTCACGTGACACACTGATTGGTTTACTGCACGTTAAACACCCCCATGAGTAATTAATAGGATCAGTAGATGACATCAGCACACTATGAGATGAATACGATATGAAGCCCTCAATCAAGCTGCATGGTGTGCGGTTGATGGACGGAACGCTGCATTATGGATCGCTGAGTGCAGAACGTGGAATAAAGGAGTCCTGTGAGAGTATAATGAGAAGCGAGGTCTTTACAGGTGGAGAATGTGGTTCAGTGTCATGAAATAAAAGCCGTCTGCGAACCTTATCTGGAGCAGGGCCATAAAAAACAGCGTTTAATTTCCCCGTCCTTTAATAACTCAGCCTTTGGATATTAACGGTGGCGCCAGAGTGAAGACTCTTTTCTCACTTAAGAAGGTCCACAAAAACATTTATGGTGGAAGTTCTCCAACCAAGAAAATGCATCTTTTAAAATCTTTTAAAAAAGCTCTGTGGAACCGAGAACAGCCTTTTCTGAGAAATAAAAAAGAGGACGGAGGTGTCCACCTCCTCGGTTCTACCCTCACTGATCATATAGATGGACTTTGTAGTTCTACAGTTCCATTCTGTAGTCCATCTGTGTCTCTACAGACTTTGTTAGGCCGCTTTAGCATGTTCTCTGATGATCAGGACCCCCACTGGGAGGTATTAGGGTTGTGTTGTGCTGGTACGAGTGGATCAGACACAGCAGTGCTGCTGGACAGAGAACAGTCCACCAATCAGAACATACAGGGTTCTGATCCACTCGTACCATCATCCACCACCCTAATGATACCTGCTCTGTGGGGGGTCCTGATCATCAGAGAACATACTAAAGCGGACTAATGTAGTATGTAGAGGAACAGATGGACTACAGAATGGAACTGTAGAACTACAAAGTCCATCTATATGATCAGTGGAACTGAAAAAACACACTGTGAGGGTAGAACCGAAGACTAGTACCTAAGAAAACAGCGCCACCTTTTTGCTCCACTTATTGTCCATGTTCTCAGTTCCACATTCTGTAAAGCTGGACTTTGTGGTTCTCCAATTCCAGACTGTAGTCCATCTGTTTGTGTTCTACAGTACATACTGTGTACGTCCCCTTTACTCTGTTCTAATGGTCAGAACCCCAATAGAACCACCACAGAGCAGGGGTTATTTGGTGGGGGCATTAATCCTATCCCAGCAGTGTGAGGTGGAGAAATAAAACTCCAGCAGCACTGCTGCACTAGAACCCCCTCACCACATCAGTGTCACTGCAGAACCGACAATAAACAATCCACCACCCAAACTACACCTGACCAATAGAGAACAGAGAACCAATAGGGGACTAACAGAACCAAGAACACAGATGGACTACAGCTTGGAATTGTAGAACTACAAAGTCCATCTGTATGTTAAGTGTGTATATATATATATGGCGGCACGGTGGCTTAGTGCTTGGCATGTTCTCCTCTCTGCACTAGAGATTCCCGGTTCGAATCCCCATCTGGGTGGAGTTTCCACATATTCCCCGTGTCCATGTGGGTTTCCTCCGGGTTCTCCGGTTTCCTCCCACAGTCCAAAAACATGGATGAAGATCAATTGAATTCTCCAAATTGCCCCATATAGAGTGTGTCTGTGTGAGTGAGTGTGTGTCCAGTGATAGATTGGCGCCCTGTCCTGGGTGTATCTGCCCAGCATCCAAAACGTTCTCCCCTGGATGGGCATGGAGAACCCCCCCGCGACCCTAATAGAGGATAAAGCGGAACATAATGAATATAAATATATAAACCATGTGAGTGATTCTATTGGACGTCCAGCTGTAATGTCGAGCTTTGGTTCTTTCAGCAGAGGAGACTAACAGTGCCATCTACAGCCCCACTGAGGTTTAGCAAAGTTCTGATTTGGCATGTGAGTCGGCGTAAACTGTGAAACTCGGTTCTCCTTTAACGTTCTTAATGCGAAGAACGTTCCAAAGTTGGAGTCTGACACGTGTGTGTGTCCCCCAAAGCAATGCCCCTTATTTACTTGTTGCCTGAAAGTCGTGCGGAGTGGAACAGCACAGAACGTGGAGGTGTAGGCGAGCCAGATTCGGAGCTTGCAGGAGGTGGGCGAGCGAGAGAGAGGGAGAGAGAGAAATGGACTGGCAGATAATTAGCTGTGGTCGGCCCATCCACGATTCCATTTCCATTAATAGAGAACATTAACCTGAGGGACACTGAGTGCTCCTCGACCCCGCTACAATTCCCATTACCAACGTGACTCGGGTTCTTCTCCTTTCTCTCGTTCTCAAAGAACAACACCACGCTCACGCTAAAAGCATCCCATTTCAGAGCGCTGGCAGTAGAATGAATGACAATGTGCAACTCAGCGTGCAGTAACTATGGAACATAATACAAATAGAGGCGTCGGTTCGAATTCTAATCACGCCAATAACATCATGAGTGCTGCATTGAAGTGTATGAACGAACCAGTGCTGTACACATGTATATATAAATATATATATAAATATATATGAATATAAATATATATGAATATAAAGGTCTCATTTGGGTGCTGGATTGATAATTGTCAGTTCTGCACCTAAGTGCACCTCAGTGACACTGCTGGGATAGGACTAATGCCCCCACCAAATAACCCCTGCTCTGTGGTGGTACTATTGGGGTTCTGACCATTAGAACAGAGTAAAGGGGACGTACACAGTATGTACTGTAGAACCCAAACAGATGGACTACAGTCTGGAATTGGAGAACTACAAAGGAGGCGTGGCCAAACTTGTGACTGGTACTGTATATGCGTTATATGCTGTAGTTCTATAATTCCAGACTGTAGTCCATCTGTGTTCTTTGTCCTGTTAGTCCCCCTGGCTTTTAATTGGTAGTTAGTGTGGTCTGATGGGAGAACATACTAAAGCGGACTAACAAAGCATGTAGAGAAACAGATGGACTACGAATTGGAATTGTAGAACTACAAAAGTTCCACAACTTTTGTTCTGTTCATCCCCTGTTGGTTCTCTGGTCTCTATTGGTCAGGTGTAGTTTGGGTGGTGGATTGTTTATTGTCGGTTCTGCAGTGATACTGATGTGGTGAGGGGGTTCTAGAGCAGCATTTAAACACCTCAGTCACACTGCTGGGATAGGACTAATGCCCCCACCAAATAACCCCTGCTCTGTGGTGGTTCTATTGGGGTTCTGACAGTTAGAACAAAGTAAAGGGGACGTACACAGTATGTACTGTAGAACACAAACAGATGGACTACAGTCTGGAATTGGAGAACTACAAAGGAGGCGTGGCCAAACATGTGACTGGTACTGTATATGCGTTCTGTAGTTCTATAATTCCAGACTGTAGTCCATCTGTGTTCTTTGTTCTGTTAGTCCCCTGTTGGTTCTCTGTTTTTTTGCTGAGTGTGGGGCTTTTAATTGGTAGTTAGTGTGGTCTGATGGGAGAACATACTAAAGCGGACTAACAAAGCATGTAGAGAAACAGATGGACTACGAATTGGAATTGTAGAACTACAAAGGTCTATAACTTTTGTTCTGTTTGTCCTCTGTTGGTTCTCTGTTCTCTATTGGTCAGGTGTAGTTTGGGTGGTGGATTGTTTATTGTCGGTTCTGCAGTGACACTGATGTGGTGAGGGGGTTCTAGTGCAGCATTTTTCCACCTCAGTGACACTGCTGGGATAGGACTAATGCCCCCACCAAATAACCCCTGCTCTGTGGTGGTTCTATTGGGGTTCTGACCATTAGAACAGAGTAAAGGGGACGTACACAGTATGTACTGTAGTCATGTTATTAGCTCCACCTCCTCAGTTCTACCCTCACTGTGTGTTGTTTCAGTTCCTCTGATCATATAGATGGACTTTGTAGTTCTACTGTTAGTCCCCTGTTTCTCTGTTTTTTTTTCTGTAGTGTGGGGCTTTTAATCGTGTCTCTACAGACTTTGTTAGGCCGCTTTAGTATGTTCTCCTATGATCCCTGGACCCCCACTGGGAGGTATTAGGGTGGTGGACGATTCCCATGTTCCATGGTGTGTGTTGTGCTGGTACGAGTGGATCAGACACAGCCCAGTGCTGCTGGACGGAGAACAGAGTCCACCAATCAGAACATAAGAACATACAGGGTTGGAGAAAACTGAGGCGTGGCCCACTCGTACCATCATCCACCACTGTAGTAATAATTCCAGACTGTAGTCCATCTGTATTCTTTGTTCTGTTAGTCCCCTGTTGGTTCTCTGTGGGGTCCTGATCATCAGAGAACATACTAAAGTGGACTAATGTAGTATGTAGAGAAACAGATGGACTACAGAATGGAACTGTAGAACTACAAAGTCCATCTATATTATCAGTGGAACTGAAAAAACACACATTGTGAGGGGGTTCTAGAACCGAAACTAGTACCTAAGAAAACAGTGCTCCCACCAAATAACCCCTTTTTACTCCACTTATTGGGGTCCACATTCTATAAAGCTGGACAGTTTGTAGTAGAACTCAAACAGATGGACCAGTCTGTAGAACTACAAAGGTTTGGGTTTGTGACTGGTACTGTATAGGAGAACGATGCGTCTGTAGTTCTATAATTCCAGACTGTAGTCCATCTGTGGGTTCTAATGTTCTGTTCCTCCTGTAGGTTCTCCTCTATTGAGCAGGTGTAGTTTGGGTGGGGCATTGTTTATTGTCCCTGCAGTGTCACTGATGTGGAGAAATGGTTCAGTAGAAGCATTTCTCCACCTCAGTGACACTGCAGGGAAGGACAATGCCCCACCCAAATGCACCCCCAAACTGGTTCTATTGGGGTTCTGACCATTAGAACAGAGTAAAGGGGACATACACAGTATGTACTAATGTTATCAGGTCCACCTCCTCGGTTCTACCCTGCTGTGTGGGGTCCTGATCTATTGGTCTTTATAGTTCTACATTCCACTAAATCTGTGTCTCTACAGACTTATGTTAGGACGCAGATGTTCTCTGATGATCAGGACCCCCACTGGGAGGTATTAGGGTGGTGGATGATTCCCATGATTCAGGTGTGTGTTGTTGCTGCTGTACGAGTGATCAGACACAGCAGTGCTGCTGGACATGGAACAATCCACCAATTTGAGAACATACAGGGGTCTGATCCAAAGTGACCATCATCCACCACCCTAATAATACCTGCTCTGTGGGGGGTCCTGACCTTTGGAGAACATACTAAAGTGGACTAACAGAGTATGTAGAGGAACAGATGGACTACAGAATGGAACTTTAGAACTACAAAGACCATCTATATGATCAGTGGAACTGTTTAAAAACAAACAGAATTGAGGGTAGAACCAAACCAATCCTAAGTCTGACCAACAGCCCACCTTTTTACTCCACTTATTGTCCATGTTCTATAAAGCTGGACTTTGTGGTTCTCCAATTCCAGACTGTAGTCCATCTGTTTGGGTTCTACAGTACATACTGTGTACGTCCCCGTTACTCTGTTCTAATGGTCAGAACCCCAATAGAACCACCACAGAGCAGGGGTTATTTGGTGGGGGCATTAGTCCTATCCCAGCAGTGTCACTGAGGTGGAGAAATGCTGCACTAGAACCCCCTCACCACATCAGTGTCACTGCAGAACTGACAATAAACAATCCACCACCCAAACTACACCTGACCAATAGAGAACAGAGAACCACCCTAATAATACCTGCTCTGTGGGGGGTCCTGATCTTTGGAGAACATACTAAAGTGGACTAACGAAGTATGTAGAGGAACAGATGGACTACAGAATGGAACTGTAGAACTACGTGATATGAGCCTAATAATATGGAAACCCACACAGATTTGAGGAGAACATGCCAATCCCCAAAGTGACCCTAAAGGCCAAACGTCAGATGTTGACGTGGGTTCCGGATGCTGACACTCACTTGATGGCTGCACTGAGGAGGAAGTTGAGCTGAGGCATCATGAACGAATCCGGAGAAGCCAAGTAACGATCGAACTGAATCTGTTTAAAGAACCAGAATTAATACACATCCAGAACCAATCAAAAGTCTGACCACGCCCCCTTCTGGATCCATCACCCATCTCCTCCACTTATCATACAGATGGACTTTGTAGCTCTACAATTCCAGACTGTAGTCCATCTGTGTTCTTGGTTCTGTTAGTCCCTGTTGGTTCTCTGTTTTTTGCTGAGTGTGGGGCATTTGATCTGAAGTTAATGTGGTCTGATCATGGGAGAACATATTAAAGCGGACTAACAAAGTGTGTAGAGAAAAAGATGGACTACAGAATGGAACTGTAGAACTACAAAGACCATCTATATGATCAGTGGAGCTAATGTAATGGAGAGTAACTATAATAACCAGTTAAACGTTTGGCCACGCCCCCTTCGTTCTCCAACATCCATCTCCTCCACTTATCATATAGATGGACTTTGTAGTTCTCCAATTCCAGACTGTAGTCCATCTGTGTTCTTTGTTCTGTTAGTCCCCTGTTGGTTCTCTGTTTATTGCTGAGTGTGGGGCATTTGATCTGAAGTTAATGTGGTCTGATCATGGGAGAACATACTAAAGCGGACTAACAGAGTATGTAGAGGAACAGATGGACTACAGAATGGAACTGTAGAACTACAAAGACCATCTATATGATCAGTGGAACTAATGTAATGAAGAGTAAGTATAATAACCAGTTAAAAGTTTGGCCACGCCCCCTTCTGTTCTCCAACATCTATGTCCTCCACTTATCATATAGATGGACTTTGTAGTTCTACAATTCCAGACTGTAGTCCATCTGTGTTCTTTGTTCTGTTAGTCCCCTGTTGGTTCTCTGTTCTCTATTGGTCAGGTGTAGTTTGGGTGGTGGATTGTTTATTGTCGGTTCTGCAGTGACACTGATGTGGTGAGGGGGTTCTAGTGCAGCATTTCTCAACCTCAGTGACACTGCTGGGATAGGACTAATGCCCCCACCAAATAACCCCTGCTCTGTGGTGGTTCTATTGGGGTTCTGACCATTAGAACAGAGTAAAGGGGACGTACACAGTATGTACTGTAGAACACAAACAGATGGACTACAGTCTGGAATTAGAGAACCACAAAGTCCAGCTTTACAGAATGTAGAACTGAGAACATGGACAATAAGTGGAGCAGAAAGGTGGCGCTGTTTTCTTAGGTACTAGTCTTCGGTTCTACCCTCACTGTGTTGTTTCAGTTCCACTGATCATATAGATGGTCTTTGTAGTTCTACAGTTCCATTCTGTAGTCCATCTGTTCCTCTACATACTCTGTTGGTCCGCTTTAGTATGTTCTCTGATGATCAGGACCCCCCACAGAGCAGGTATCATTAGGGTGGTGGATGATGGTACGAGTGGATCAGACCCCTGTATGTTCTGATTGGTGGACTGTTCTCTGTCCAGCAGCACTGCTGTGTCTGATCCACTCGTACCAGCACAACACACACCATGGAACATGGGAATCCTCCACCACCCTGATACCTCCCAGTGGTATGTACTGTAGAACCCAAACAGATGGACTACAGAATGGAATTGGAGAACTACAAAGTCCATGGGGGGGGGGCTTGTGGTTAAGCAAACAGAAGGTCACAGGTTCGAATCCCAGTCTCACCAAGTATTACGGTTATAGTGGCACCTGACCCCAGTGTGCTCACTTCACTCAGTGTGTGTGTGTGTGTGTGTGTGTGTGTGTGTGTGTGTGTGTGTGTGTGTGTGTGTGTGTGTGTGTGTGTGTGTGTCACTGCATGGAAAGGTTAAATATGGAGAACACACTCCTGTGTTTAAGTACGGTAGCAAAAAGGGGGCGTGTCCAAATTCCAAAAACAAAAACTCACCATAGATGTCTTCAGAGACGAGCTGTCCAGACTCGGGAGGTTCACCAAAGGACCCTGTGAAGGACAGAGGAGGAGACTCATTTAGATCCATCCATCCATATCATCCGCTTTATCCTCTACTAGGGTCGGGGGGGGGTTCCCCATGTCCATCCAGGGGAGAACGTTTCGGGCGCTGGGCAGATACACCCAGGACAGGACGAATCTATCGCTGGACACACACTCACTCACACAGACACACTCTATATGGGGCAATTTGGAGATTCATTGACTTGATCCATGTTTTTGGACTGTGGGAGGAAACCGGAGAACCCGGAGGAAACCCACGCGGACATGGGGAGAACATAGAAACTCCACCCAGATGGGGATTTGAACTGGGAATCCCTAGTGCTGAGAGGAGAACATGCCAACACTATGGCCACCGTGCCGCCCAGTATTATTATCCATCCATTATCTTCAGCTTTATCCTATATTAGGGTCACGGGGTTGGGGGGGGGGGTTCCCCATGTCCATCCAGGGGAGAACGTCTCGGGCGCTGGGCAGATACACCCAGGACAGGACGACAATCCATCACTGGACACACACTCACTCACACAGACACACTCTATATGGGGCAATTTGGAGCATTCAATTGACCTTGATCCATGTTTTTGGACTGTGGGAGGAAACCGGAGAACCCGGAGGAAACCCACACGGACACGGGGAGGACATGGAAACCACATGGAGTCCCTAGTGCTGAGAGGAGAACATGCCAACCACTAAGCCACCGTGCCGCCCCTTCATTTAGTTTAATGCTTTAATAATGAACACAAAATAAAATTACTCTCAGCTCTGGGGATCCGGGTTCGAATCCCAATCTGGGTGGAGTTTCCATGTTCTCCCCGTGTCCGTGTGGGTTTCCTCCGGGTTCTCCGGTTTCATCCCACAGTCCAAAAAACATGGATCAAGGGCAATTGAGTTCTCCAAATTGCCCCATATAGAGTGTGTCTGTGTGAGTGAGTGTGTGCCCAGCGATAGATTGGCGTCCTGTCCTGGGTGTATCTGCCCAGCGCCCGGAACGTTCTCCCCTGGATGGGCATGAGGAAGCCCACACAATCCTAGTACCAACCCTTCACCCTCCACAACCCTATTAACAACCCCATCCCTCCATGACCACCCCCACAACCCTAATACCAACCCCCTGTCACCCAACGACCCCCCTACGACCCAAGCACCAACCCTCCCCTACAACCCTAATACCAACCCCTGCCCCCCAATGACCTTCTACAACCCTAAAACCAACCCCTGCCTCCCACAACCCAAGTACCAACCCCCCCACGACCCTAGTACCAACCCCTGTCCCCCAACGACCCCCCTACGACCCAAGCACCAACCCTCCCCTACAACCCTAATACCAACCCCTGCCCCCCAATGACCTTCTACAACCCTAGTACCAACCCCTGTCCCCCAACGACTATGACCCCCTATGACCCAAGTACCAACCCCCCTACGACCCAAGTACCAACCCCCCTACGACCTACTACCAACCCCCTGCCCCCCTACGACCCTAGTATCAACCCCTGCCCCCCAACAACCCCCCTATGACCCAAGTACCAACCTCCCCATGACGCTAGTACCAACCCCCTGCCCCCCCTCACTATAAGATTTTTTTTTTTTTTTATCTGACATGAGGGTGGCCTGGTAGTGATTTGCATGTTCTCCTCTCAGCGCTCTGAGCTTCTAAAGTTGTTTCCTCCGGGTTCTCCAGTTTCCTCCCACAGTCCAAAAACATGGATCAAGGTCAATTGAATTCTCCAAATTGCCCCATATAGAGTGTGTATGTGTGTGTGTCTGTGTGCCCAGTGATAGATTGCCCCCTGTCCTGGGTGTACCCACCCAGCGCCCCAAACGTTCTCCCCTGGATGCACAATCATCATCATCATCTGCTTTAAAGACCTTTCACACGGATCCCATTCCAACGATGGTGTTCTCCGACTTCTTAGCGAACGAGGGCGGGCCGTTCTGCTAATTAACACCGAAAAAAGGCCGCCCAGCAGGAGGCGAGACGATTGTGTTCTGCACCCGCGGACAGCAGGTGCCTGGAGACGGTTAGTCACCCTGCAGCCTCTCGCTGAGGAACTGGCAAGAGAACAACCAGACCGTCTGCATGTGCCAGGGCTGCACTCGCGCTCCCTCTCGCACCCTCGCGCCGGATTTTCGCCTCCCATCTAAACCCCCCTCCCCTCCCCTTATAGACGCAAACGTATAAAAATAGCAGCAACCAGACCCCGAGATCTAGAACACGGGGGCCACACGTGTGTGTTGACAATACATCTCCTCCTCCATCTCCTCCACTTATCATATAGATAGACTTTGTAGTTCTACAATTCCAGACTGTAGGCCATCTGTGTTCTTTGTTCTGTTAGTCCCCTGTTGGTTCTCTGTTCTCTATTGGTCAGGTGTAGTTTGGGTGGTGGATTGTTTATTGTCGGTTCTGCAGTGACACTGATGTGGTGAGGGGGTTCTAGTGCAGCAGTGCTGCTGGAGTTTCATTTAAACACCTCAGTGACACTGCTGGGATAGGACTAATGCCCCCACCAAATAACCTCTGCTCTGTGGTGGTTCTATTGGGGTTCTGACCATTAGAACAGAGTAAAGGGGACGTACACAGTATGTACTGTAGAACACAAACAGATGGACTACAGTCTGGAATTGGAGAACCACAAAGTCCATCTTGATGGTATTCAATAAGTGGAGCAAAAAGGTGGTGTGGCTAAGCAAACCTGGCCAAGCAAAAATAACGATGAAATAGTGACCTGCGGTTCTCCATTTGAGTGCGAATGGAGAACCCAGAGTACAGTGTAGACTATGTACTCCCATCGGGAGACGTATTCACACGCAGCGTTGCTATTTAAACGGAGCAGAAAATACTGTTGACGTCTGGAGAGGTCGTTCTCAGGCGGCGGTGCTCCTGGGTTCTCCGTCGCCGAGATACGCCAGAAATGTACCTGAACCCGGCTCATTTAGAGACGGCCACGCCCATCAGGAGATGTTTTCACACGCAGCGTTGCTATTTAAACGACGCGGGAACATAGTGCAGGGTGGAAGCAGAACCCATGATGTTAATATTTACAGCCACGAATTGATTTTCCCTGATGGCTGCATGCAAATGTTTAATAACGAGGACGAGAACGAGAACGCGAACGAGAACGCGAGGAAATGGGCAGTTTGGTATCGAGCGTAATCCAAATGGGACGCACGCGCAAAATAATGAGTTCCTGTTCTCCGCAGACTCAGGTCATTTCCTGCCATTTGCCCAACTTGCCCAACTCGAAAGGCCCCGACCCCAGAACTGTTAATGAGAGATTTAGCACAGCGTTACCATGGAAACGCCGTACAGTACGGGGTTCTGTTCACAAAAGACGGTTCCTTTTCTGTAAAATGAGAAAAATGGGCAAAAATATAAAGCCCCAGCGGCGGGAGGCGTGAGGAACCGGGATGCGCGTTCCGTCGGCAGCGGGTCGATTAGGGGCAATATAACCGCCATAAAAGAGCTTTAAATATAACCAGCCTGAAAGGTGCATTAACACAAATGGCATTTAAGGTGAGAGCCGAGAAGAGAACGTCGAAGCGGCGACATCAGGGTGGAGGGACGCGCACGCCGGCGCGCAGAACGTTCTTCAGAGAGCGCTACAGAAACACCGACGAGCTTAATGCAACGGAAAACGCCGCAGAGCTGCACGTTATCGCCGTACGTAAAATTAATGAACCATATAAAGGTGCATAAAACGAAGTTACGGTCCTTAAATCTGATTGGCTGCATTAGTCCTATCCCAGCAGTGCACTAGAACCCCCTCACCACATCAGTGTCACTGCAGAACCGACAATAAACAATCCACCACCCAAACTACACCTGACCAATAGAGAACAGAGAACCAACAGGGGACGAACAGAAACAAAAGTTATAGAACTTTGTAGTTCTACAATTCCAATTCTGTAGTCCATCTGTTTCTCTACATGCTTTGTTAGTCCACTTTAGTATGTTCTCCCATCAGACCACACTAACTACCGATTAAAAGCCCCACACTCAGCTGACCAATAGAGAACAGAGAACCAACAGGGGACGAACAGAACAAAGAACACAGATGGACTACAGTCTGGAATTGGAGAACTACAAAGTCCATCTATATGATAAGTGGAGGAGATAGCTGATGGAGCCAGAAGGGGGCGTGGCCAAACGTTTAACTGGTTATTATACTTACTCTCCATTACATTAGCTCCACTGATCATATAGATGGTCTTTGTAGTTCTACAGTTCCATTCTGTAGTCCATCTTTTTCTCTACACACTTTGTTAGTCCGCTTTAGTATGTTCTCCCATGATCAGACAACACTAACTAACCTAGTAAATGCCCCACACTCAGCAAAAAACACAGAACCAACAGGGGACGAACAGAACAAAGAACACAGATGGACTACAGTCTGGAATCGGAGAACTACAAAGTCCATCTATATGATAAGTGGAGGAGATAGCTGATGGAGCCAGAAGGGGGCGTGGCCAAACATTTAACTGGTTATTACACTTACTCTCCATTACATCAGCTCCACTGATCATATAGATGGACTTTGTAGTCCTACAGTTCCAATTCGTCTTCGTACTTTGTTACTGCGCTTTAGTATGTTCTCCCATGATCAGACCACACTAACAACAGATTAAAAGCCAGAGAACCAACAGGGGACGAACAGAACAAAGAACACAGATGGACTACAGTCTGCAATTATAGAACTACAAAGTCCATCTATATGGTAAGTATAAGCGAAAAGGGGGCGTGGCCAATCTTTCGACTGGTTCTGTACATGCTGTATGTACACGTCTGATGAAAAATGGGCCACACCCGAAATTCCTAAATATTAACGTCTTACTGTAAACGAGTTGTGTTAATTAATTAATTAATTAATTAATTAATTAATTAATTAATTAATAAAGGTGTAGGTGGTCATGTGATGCGCCACCTGCTCAGCGCTGTGCTGCTGCATGCAGTTGTAGATGTAGCCGAGCCCCGCCCTCGTCAGCACGAAGGACGCCTGCTCGTTGATCAGCGTGTCCAAATGCGCCTCGATCTAAAAGACAACGTTAAAAAGAGAGAACGGAGAACACGTGATCATCTGTACACGTAGAACCGAGAACATGGCAATGAGTGGAGCCAAAACGGGGCGTGGCCTAACGTCTGCCTGGTACTGGATATAAGTGGAACTTATATCGAGGGTTCTTCAGAAGAGGGCGGCATGGTGGTGTCGTGGTTGACATATTTGCCCCTCAATGCTGAGGATTTGCCCCTCAGTCCAATCCCGATCTGGGTGGAGTTTGCAAATTGCCCCATATAGAGTGTGTTTGTCTGTGTGAGTGAGTGTGTGTCCAGTGATGGATTGGCGTCCTGTCCTGGGTGTATCTGCCCAGCGCCTGAAATGTTCTCCTCTGGATGGGCATGGGAACCCCCCCCCCCCCCCGCAACCCTAATAGAGGATAAAGCGGGAGATAATGGATGGATGGATTATAGGGCACGGTGGCTTAGTGGTTTAGCATGTTCTCCTCTCAGCACTAGGGATTCCCGGTTAGAATCCCAATCTGGGTGGAGTTTCCATGTTCCCCCCGTGTCCGTGTGGGTTTCCTCTGGGTTCTCCGGTTTCCTCCCACAGTCCAAAAACATGGATCAAGTCAATTGAGTTCTCCAAATTGCCCCATATAGAGTGTGTCTGTGTGAGTGAGCGTGTGCCCAGTGATAGATTGCCCCCCCTGTCCTGAGTGTATCTGCCCAGCGCCCAAAACGTTCTCCCCTGGATGGACATGGGGAACCCCCTGCGACCCTAATAGAGGATAAAGCGGGAGATAATGGATGGATGAGGTGAATTTGTTGCTAAACTGCAGGGGGCAGAAGTGACAGTGAGGTCAAGCAGAACATCCAGATACAAGAACATCTGAACGCAGCAGACCTGGAACTCGAGCATCTCCAGCCGCTTGTCTGTGAACTCGAACAGGGCCAGAGTGGTTTTCATCAAGTACAGAGAGTTCACCATGTAGGTGGCCATGTCGGCCGTGCCCAGGTTGCTGGCGGAAACGGTGCAGAGCTGAAGCAGGGGGTCCAGGATACACGACAGAACCTGAGAACACAGAGAACTGATGTTGGGATCACCTCACACCTCACAGTCCAGAATTATACAAACATCCATCCATCCATTATCTTCTGCTTTATCCTCTACTAGGGTCGCGGGGGGGGGGGGGGGGGGGCGTTTCGGGCGCTGGGCAGATACACCCAGGACAGGACACCAATCTATCACTGGACACACTCACTCACACAGACACACTCTATATGGGGTAATTAAGAGCATTCATGTAACCTTGATCCATGTTTTTGGACTGTGGGAGGAAACCGGAGAACCCGGAGGAAACCCACGTGGACACGGGGAGAACATGGAAACTCCTCCCAGATGGGGATTAGAACCGGGAATCTGTGGGGGGGGGGGAGGGCCCATCCAGGGGGGAACGTTTTGGGCATACACCCAGGACAGGATGCCAATCTATGACTGGACACACACTCACTCACACAAACACACTATATAGGGGCAATTTAGAGTCATAATTTAGTCAATAGAGCACCTTCAAGCCATCCTCCTGGGCAGCATGGTGGCTTAGTGGTTAGCATGTTCTCCTCTCAGCGTTAGGGATTCCCGGTTCTAATCCCCATCTGGGTGGAGTTTCCACGTTCTCCCTGTGTCCGCGAGGTTTGCCTCCCACAGTCCAAAAACATGGATCAAGGTTAATTGAGTTCTCCAAATTGCCCCATATAGAGTGTGTGTGTGTGTGTGTGTGTGTGTGTGTGTGAGTGTGTGTACAGTGATAGATTGGCACCCTGTCCTGGGTGTATCTGCCCAGCGCCCGAAACGTTCTCCCCTGGATGGGCATGGGGAACCCCCCCCCCCTTATCCTAGTAGAGGATAAAGCGGAAGATAATAGATGGATAATAATACTGGGTAGCACGGTGACTTAGTGGTTGGCATGTTCTCCTCTCAATGCTAGGAATTCCCAGTTCGAATCCCAATCTGGGTGGAGTTTCCATGTTCTCTCCATGTCCACGTGGGTTTCCTCCGGGTTCTCCGGTTTCCTCCCACAGTCCAAAAACATGGATCAAGTCAATTGAATTCCCCAGATTGCCCCATATAGAGTGTGTCTGTGTGAGTGAGTGTGTGCCCAGTGATAGATTGGCGTCCTGTCCTGGGTCTATCTGCCCAGTGCCCGAAACGTTCTCCCCTGGCATGGGGAACCCCCCCACCCCCCGACCCCAGTAGAGGATAAAGCTGAAGGTAATGGATGGATGAAGCTGCAGCGCTCTAATAAATCTTCAGAGCAGATCTCCAGGTCAGAGATAAAGAAGCTGGATTTATCCCGTTGGTCATTGCGTGTCGGTTGGGATAACTTCCTGTGTGTGGAAGCCTACGCCACAGCTCGGCAGGCTCCTGGCTCTCTGAGCGAATGGTAATCAAGCCCTGTGTTTGCCGAGGACGGTGATTAGAGGTTTATATCTTGTGGCGCGGCATTTATAGTCTTTCGGCTGAGATCGTCTGTAAACAGATTTCTCCCCCCCCCCCGCCCCCCCGAGGGCTGCAGTGTGTGGATTTTCGTTCCGCGTCGTCGTCTTACGGAACTGCCGGGGTATTATTTGCGAACGCTCTCGCTTCTAAATGACAGTCTAGAAAGCAAAGCAAGCGTAATATACTGCAGCTAATTACATTATAAAAACCAAACACGGCATCCAGATCAAACTGCACTGCAAAACGTCAGGCCACGCCCCCTTCTGGCTCCATCAGCTATGTCCTCCACTTACCATATAGATGGACTTTGTAGTTCTCCAATTCCAGACTGTAGTCCATCTGTGTTCTTTGTTCTGTTAGTCCCCTATTGGTTCTCTGTTTTTTTTTGCTGAGTGTGGGGCTTTGATCAATGGGAGAACATACTACAGCAGACTAACAAAGCATGTAGAGAAACAGATGGACTTTGAATTGGAATTGTAGAACTACAATGTTCTACAACTTTTGTTCTGTTTGTCCCCTGTTGGTTCTCTGGTCTCTATTGGTCAGGTGTAGTTTGGGTGGTGGATTGTTGATTGTCGGTTCTGCAGTGACACTGATGTGGTGAGGGGGTTCTAGTGCAGCATTCTCCACCTCAGTGACACTGCTGGGATAGGACTAATGCCCCCACCAAATAACCCCTGCTCTGTGGTGGTTTAATTAGGGTTCCGACCATTAGAACAGAGTAAAGGGGACGTACACAGTATGTACTGTAGAACCCAAACAGATGGACTACAGTCTGGAATTGGAGAACTACAAAGTCCAGCTTTACAGAATGTGGAACTGAGAAGATAATAGAACAATAAGTGGAGCAAAAAGGGGGCGTGGCCAAACTTTGAACTGGTACTTGATAATATTAGAACCTATGTTGTAAAATTTTCAGAAAAGGGCAGCACTGTGATGTAATAGTTAGCATGTTCTCCTCTCAGCGCTAGGGATTCCTGGTTCGATTGCCAATCTGGGTGGAGTTTCCATGTTCTCCGCGTGTCCGCGTGGGTTTCCTCCGGGTTCTCCAATTTGGAGAATTCAATTGAATTCTCCAAATTGCCCCATATAGAGTGTGTGTGAGTGATAGATTGGTGCCCTGTCCTGGGTGTATCTGCCCATCGCCCGAAACGTTCTCCTTGGATGGGCATGAGGAACCCTCCTGCGACCCTAATAAAGTGGAAGATGATGAATGGATATATAGTGTATTCTTTACCTGAGCAAAATCTGCTTGACGTGCATCCAGAGGAAGCATTGAAGAATCATGGGAGGTGAGAACCTCCCTTAACAGAGAGAGGGTCTGGGTGAGGGAGGAGGTGGGACCCAGATCAGGAGGAGGTAGTTCCACCTAAAAAATAAATAATAATATTAATAATAAATAATATTAATAATAATATATTTGAAGCCCTGACAAAAACCTTGGAAACATTAAACATAGAGCTGGAAGACATTTGATTGGTTCCCATTGACAAAGGATCAGCAGATCACTGGGTTGGTGCTTGGTAAGGGTGGATTCAAGGTAAATTGGCTTCTCTTGCCCCTATATAGTGTGTGTTTGTGTGTGTTTGTGTGAGAGTGTGGCCACTGATGGATTGTTTGTGGGTGTATCTGCTCTTGAGGTGATACAATTGAGCAACGGCAAACGGGGCCAATTGAGGTTAGGTACCTTTCCCAAGGCCACTTCAGCTGTAGTACTTGGTGGGACTGAGAATCGAACCAGGGACCTTCAGGTCACAAGGCTGGTTCCTCAACCACAAGTCTACAACTGCCCCATGAGCCAGGCTTACTGGAGCTCTGGCTCAGTCAATGATGTCATATGAGAGGGTATGCTCAGTGGTTAGTGTTGGGAATCACTTATTGTTCCAGGCGTGAAAGTACTACCCTTGCCCCAAACGGGGAACCTTGGGTTCCTCACTCGCGTCCGTGAAATGCCAACGTAATGAAGAGTGTACAAAAATGACTCTTGCAAGTTCTGGTACCCCGAAGCCCCTAATGAGTCAGAACTTGGTGGGACAGGGAATCGAAATTGGGACCTTCAGGTTGGAAGGCAGGAACCAGCCGGCTGTTCTAAGAACAGCAGTCGCAACCTAAACGGAACCTGGTGCCTGTTCTCCACGCTCCACCATGTGAGGGAATGCTCAGTGGTTGGGGTGTTGGGGTATCACTTATTATCCCCCTGTCCCAAATGGGGAACCTCGGGTTCCTCACTCGCGTCCGTGAAATGCCAACGTAATGAAGAGTGTACAAAAATGACTCTTGCAGGTTCTGGTACCCCGAAGCCCCTAAGGGAACTCATTAGGGGCTTCGGGGTACCAGAACTTGGTGGGACTGGAAATCGAAATTGGGACCTTCAGGTTGGAAGGCAAGAACCAGCCGGTTGTTCTAAGAAAAGCAGTTGCAACCTACACGGAACCTGGCGCCTGTTCTCCATGCTCCGCCATGTGGTGAGAGAGGAACAGAGTCTTGTTTCCAACAATAACTGATTTCTTCTCCCTCTCTCGCCCCTCTCTCTCTCTCTCTCTCTCTCTTGCAGGCTCCGGTCCCCCGAAGCCCCTAATGGAACTCATTAGCACTCGTCAGTGTTCATGGCACCTGGCGGCGGTCACTGGCGGTTAACCTCCCGAAGCTTTATCTGATTACCGTGCGGCTGAGGTGATGATTCTCTGAGAACGTCGGCGAGCAGAAGCGCCTTGTTGATGCGATTGATTGACCCGTCGATGAAACCGCCTTCCTGAGAAGTCCAGCCGTGTTCGCTGATATTTTGAGGGTAATTTGGGAGGCGCGGCGGTACGGCTGCTGTTTTGCTGGCCGGTCTAATTGCCCAAGCGGAGGTGGGGGGCCCTGCTGTGTGCAGGGTACACGTTCTTCCGAGGTTATCGACCTAAAGGTCTTTGCAATAACACTGCGGATAGAACATTTAATACGAGCTCATGGGAGCAAAAGGAAACTTTGGCCATACCCCCTTTTATTGATGAATAAATAGATGGACTTTGTAGTTCTCCAAATCCAGACTGTAGTCCATCTGTTTGTGTTCTACAGTACATACTGTGTACGTCCCCTTTACTCTGTTCTAATGGTCAGAAGCCCAATAGTACCACCACAGAGCAGGGGTTATTTGGTTGGTGCCCTTATCTAAATTGCCCCTATATAGTGTGAGTGAGTGTGTGCCTAACGATGGATTGGCGCCCTGTCCTGGGTGTATCTGCCCAGCACCTGAAATGTTCTCCGCTGGATGGGCGGCATATACATACAGTACCAGTCAAAAGTTTGGCTACGCCCCCTTTTGGCTCCACCATGTTCTCAATTACACTTTGTAGTTCTCCAATTCCAGACTGTAGACCATCTGTTTGGGTTCTACAGTACATACTGTGTACGTCCCCTTTACTCTGTTCTAATGGTCAGAACCCCAATAGAACCACCACAGAGCAGGGGTTATTTGGTGGGGGCATTAGTCCTATCCCAGCAGTGTCACTGAGGTGGAGAAATGCTGCACTAGAACCCCCTCACCACATCAGTGTCACTGCAGAACCGACAATAAACAATCCACCACCCAAACTACACCTGACCAATAGAGACCAGAGAACCAACAGGGGACGAACAGAACAAAGAACACAGATGGACTACAGTCTGGAATTATAAAACTACAGCGCGCATATACAGTACCAATCAAAGGTTTGGCCACGCCCACTTTATAGCATCAAATTGCGCCATATAGAGTGTGTTTGTGTGAGTGATGGATTGGTGTCCTGTTCCGGTTGTATCTGCCCAGCGCCTGAAACGTTCTCCTTGGATGGGCATGGGAAACCCCACCCCCCACCCTCCACCCCCCCACGACCCTAGTACAGGATAAAGAGGAAAATACCAAATACTGCTGTCCTGCCATTCATCCATCCATTATCTTTCGCTTTATCCTCTATTAGGGTCGCGGGGGGGGTTCCCCATGCCCATCCAGGGGAGAACGTTTCGGGCGCTGGGCAGATACACCCAAGTTTTTGGACTGTGGGAGGAAACCGGAGAACCCGGAGGAAACCCACGCAGACACGGGGAGAACATGGAAACTCCACCCAGATTGGACTCTTGAACTCGACCGCGAGCTTGCCCCACGTCAACCGTCCGTCACAGGGTGCGTCTTGCTTACCTTGTCCATGAGTCGACTGGCGTGCAGACTGAGGCTGTTGAAAAACATCTTCTTACTGAGCACGTGCATCTCCTCTATAGTCATCAGCAAGGCGGCCGCACTCGTTCCGATGATCCCGCTGCAGGAAACAAACGACGGATTAAAAACAACCGGCTATTTCCTTTAGCTACGAGAACCTTTAGCGGTACCTGATGGTGTGGTGGTAGAACTTCAGCAGGTTGGAGAGTTTGTACAGCAGCACGGCACCCGGCTCGGCCACGATCACCTGCTCAATCCGCACCTGGACATACGGTATGTAACAACGTTATTCTAGATTAACACTAAGTTCAGCCATTGAAATAGCAACCTGCCCAAGTCAGACTGCACCAGGCTCATAAAGGGAATCGAGCTACGGTGGTTAAAATAGCGTTAAAAATTCATGCTTTTATTACCTCAAGGTTAGATTATTGTAATTCACTTCTGACAGGATGTTCTAATAAATCATTACATAAATTACAACTTGTGCAAAATGCTGCAGCTAGAGTTTTAACTAAAACCAGAAAGTTTGATCATATCAGTCCTGTGTTATCAAACTTGCACTGGCTACCAGTTAAGTTTCGTATCGAGTACAAAATTTTATTAATAACATATAAAATTTTACATAACCAGGCTCCACAGTATCTGAGTGAGCTGATTCAATCGTACAACACGTGAGCTCAGATCTCAAGGTGCTGGTCTTCTCTTAGCTCCTAGAATAAATAAAGTTACTGCTGGTGGAAGAGCGTTCTCCCACAAGGCTCCTCAACTTTGGAATAGCCTTCCAGTTACTGTTCGTGATTCTGAATCACTATTAATCTTTAAAAATAAATTAAAAACACATTTATTTAATCTTGCGTTTAATTAATCCCCTGTAGATAAAGATGTAGATCTCAGACTTGGCTGTGTTGGGGGGGTAATCTCTGATCAGTGTATGCTGCCGTTTCACCTCTTCACCCACCTCATCATTAATGGGGGGGGGTGTGGCGCTGAAATGATGCTGTTCCGGGGAGCCCTCTCAACTATGTACCCTGCAGTATCTGCCTCTTTTAGTTCTGCTCTAGTCAGTGATGCCGGAGTCACATGCTGCACTGTGTCAATTAATTACTTATTAATTAAATGCCATGCTTTATTATCAGCTCTAACTGCCTTCCTCGTCTGTTTCTTTTGAGGTGTTCCCCGGCTTCCTGGAGACCTTCATCCATGGCTCTGCTGACCAATACTGTATGGAACCTGACAAGGCGGTCCTGCAGGACGCCCCCTAATGGACTCACATATAGTTTTCTAGTTGTTAGTTTTTCCATTTGTTTAGTATCTGGAGATGGCTGTTCTACACTGTTGTTGCTGCTGGCCGCTCAAGGAGGATGAGTCCCCCACTGAGTCTCGGTCCTCACAAGGTTTCTTCCTTAAATAACAACATAAAAGGGAGTTTTTTCTTGCCACTGTCGCTTCGGCTCGCTCTTTGGGGGTTTAAAGGCTTTTCATTCTGTAAAGCTGCTTTGTGACAATGTACTGTTGTAAAAAGCGCGACAGAAATAAATTACTTGAACTTGAACTTGAACTTAAAATAAAGCCCTAAATGTTCTTGACCAGGGCGGCACGGTGGCTTAGTGGTTCGAATCCCAATCTGGGTGGAGTTTCCATGTCCTCCCCGTGTCCGCGTGGGTTTCCTCCGGGTTCTCCGGTTTCCTCGCACAGTCCAAAGACATGGATTCAAGGTGAACTGGCTGCTCTAAATTGCCCCTATATAGTGTGTATATGGACGTCATGGTGGCTTAGTGGTTGGCATGTTCTCCTCTCAGCACTAGGGATTCCCAGTTCGAATCCCAATCTGGGTGGAGTTTCCATGTTCTCCCCATGTCCGCGTGGGTTTCCTCCAGGTTCTCCGGTTTCCTCCCACAGTCCAAAAACATGGATCAAGGTCAATTGAATTCTCCAAATTGCCCCATTTAGAGTGAGTGTGTGTCCAGTGATAGATTGGCGTCCTGTCCTGGGTGTGTCCCCCACGACTCTAATAGAGGATAAAGCAGATGATAATGGATGGATGGATGTTCTTGACCAGCAAAGACATGTGTTTTTAGAAAACATGCCAAATACTGCTGTCCTGCCTTTCGTTAACCTCACACCTGAACTCCACGAATATCCGGCTGAAACCAGTTTAGTGGATTGCTCCGGTCTCTTACCTTAAGTGGTCTGCACACCCCTTCCGTAATGTGGCCCACAATGTCCTGCATGGTGTCCTCTACTCCTGTAGAGTCAGACCAAGAAGCACTTTATCCTCCTCTTCCTCCTCATCATCATCATCATCATCATCATAATCATCACTGATTTTAACAAGTTTTTAATAGTATGACTTTATTTACCCTCACATTCACTTCAAAATTAAATATACCTACAAAATATAGTAGGTATAAGGTAGTAACTGGTCCTTAAATCTGATTGGCCGAGCCGTTCGCCCAGCCGGGACATTATTGACAATAATGCACACATGGGGCAATTTGTGAGTGAGTGTGCCCCTTGATAGATTGGCGCCCTGTCCTGGGTGTATCTGCCCAGCGACCGAAAAGTTCTCCCCTGGATGGGCATGAAGAAGACCTCCCCCCCCCCCACACACACCGTTGGATGGATGGAACATATTATATATTATATTTTTATTATATTATTTGTTATAAATGTATTATATATATATTAGGGGTGTATTCAACTAAAGATTTTCATAGTCGATTCTGATTCGTCAGATTTTCCCTATAGTCGACTGATAGTCGAATCAGTTAAAATTTCACCACAAGATGGCGCTATAAGCGTAGTTTTTAAATAACGATTTTTTAAATATATTTTACTTGTTTTTCTAACAAAAGAAAAACTTTTTTTTTTTTTTTTTTTTTTTTTTCTTCTAGAAATTAGGATGATTTTATTTGACAAAAGGCTATATATATAACGAAAACAAAGACATTTCATGTAAAAACTAATGCTTAGCAGCAGCCATGGGCGCCCCCATGTGGTCAAAATGGTACATTCGACTATGAGGTTCATAGTCGACTACGGTTCTCCGAATCGAATCGTCGAATCAGCGAATATTGCAGCTCACCCCTAATATTTATTATAATGTAGTCTACATGCTGTTAGTCCGCTTTAGTATGTTCTCTGATGATCTGGACCCCCCACAGAGCAGGTATTATTAAGGTGGTGGATGATGGTACGAGTGGATCAGACCCCTGTATGTTCTGATTGGTGGACTGTTCTCCGTCCAGCAGCACTGCTGTGTCTGATCCACTCGTACCAGCACAACACACACCATGGAACATGGGAATCATTCACCACCCTAATACCTCCCAGTGGGGGTCCTGATCATCGGAGAACATACTAAAGCGGACTACAGAGTATGTAGAGGAACAGATGGACTACAGAATGGAACTGTGGAACTACAAAGTCCATCTATATGATCAGTGGACCTGATAAAATGGTTCCCAGAACCTTATATACATTTCAAAACGTTTAAATAACGTACCTTGGATGGTGGTTTGTTTCAGCAGAGCCTCCAGATGCTCCTTCTCTGAAGCTGTAGCCTGGTGCAGCCATGCCAACATGTCTCCTACATACCTACATAAGAAGAACGTTCTTCGTTAGACGGGGAGAACATGGAACCTCCACCCAGATTGGGATTCCCTATCGCCGGGACTCCCTAGCGCTGAGAGGAGAACATGCCACTAAGTCACCGTGCCACCCTGTTATTGTTCATGTTACGATTTGATTTTATTGGTCACCAAACTGTAGGTCATTGTGGTAGAACGTGACGTGGTTGAGCTCGATTAGGTCTACGACCATCACGAGTTCCGTCCATCCATTATCTTCTGCTTTATTCTCTACTAGGGTCGCGGGGGGTTCCCCATGCCCATCCAGGGGAGAACGTTTCAGACGCTGGGCAGATACACTCAGCACTAGGGATTCCCGGTTCGAATCCCCATCTGGGTGGAGTTTCCATGTTCTCCCCGTGTCCACTTGGGTTTCCTCCGGGTTCTCCGGTTTCCTCCCACAGTCCAAAAACATGATTCAAGGTCAATTGAATTCTCCAAATTGCCCCATATAGAGTGTGTTTGTGTGACTGAGTGTGTGCCCAGTGATAGATTGGTGTCCTGTCCTGGGTGCATCTGCCCAGCACCCGAGATGTTCTCCCCTGGATGGGCATGGGGAACCCCCCCCACGACCCTAATAGAGGACAAAGCGGAAGATAATGGATGGATGGATAATATATTTGTTAATAATATTTGTTAATTAAACGTTATGCACATGACGCTAAGTAGTGAATTCATCCGGCACCGATAAAACATCCAGCGTCTATAGAACAACACGGAACCCACCACACATCATGTTCCTGTACGCTGGCCGTCATTACGTTAGTGTTAGCTTCACTATTGTGGAGAACAAGAACATGTGCCTCGGTTCTAAGAAAGGCCCTTCCCACCCTTTATTGACGTGCTCATGAAAACCGTGCGTCTTGCGGGTTCTGAAACGAAGGACCATTAGAACACCATCCCCAAATGCATACATCTCGGCTGCCCTGCCGCTGAACCCGTCCCCGCTGCTTCTCTGAAGAGTCGCGGGTTCTCAGAAAGAGCCGAGTGGAGTAGACATAATAGTCACACGGTAACACAAAAAGAAACCAAAAAACAAGGTTCTAAAGATAAGAGTAGAACGTGTAATGAAACATCAAGTGGCTTTCAGTGCAAAAAGACAGCTGCGCCCCCACGATGACCCCCCCCCCCCCCATTCCCCAATCAGTGCTGAATTGACAGTAAGTCGACAGCTGAACTGACGGGACCCTCGGGGTTTGATCCGATATGGGGTGGGGGTGTACATTTAGGACGGGGAACGTT